>JAVXUP010003162.1:0-82505 GCA_033070095.1 Escallonia herrerae | reverse complement strand
GCTCGATGCTGGGTTCACGTAGTGTAGAGACAAAGCTCATGCTCGATCAAATGTCATTGCGCAGGGTAGGTGATGGACGTAGAGCTAAAAGCCCATAACATGTAGATGGCACTCAGTCATGATCTAGCCTTACAATGAGGGGCTGAGGCAATGATTGTCACTGAGCATGGAGCCCCTGAAGATGCAAGGTTAGCTAGCATGAAGGCCAACACTTGTTTCTGTGGAGTGACCCTAGTCAAGGAGCTTAGGGTAGGGGTACCCAAGGAAAATAGTTACAACCCAAATAAAGATGACAACAAGGAAAGAGGGATGGAAACCCCAAAAGAAGTGAAGGTATGCAGAGAGAGGTTAAGGCCCCAAGGGAGTTAAGGCATAGAGAGGGGGGTGGAGACCCTAAAGAGGAGGAAAGACCCCTCCCCCAAACAGAGGGGGAAGGAAGCTCAAGAAGGGAAAACAAAGTTGCCAAGCGGGAGATGACAAAAGGCACCAAAGATTAAAGTCCCAAGCAAACCTTATAGATGAGGAAGGCAAAGGGTCGTTCCCCAACCCCCACCCCCAAGGGGAGGAGCTCAGGCTCACCTCTCTGCCACACCACCAATTGCTTTAAAACGCTATTTTAAGCTTCCTGAGTTCATTCTTGATCTAAAAAGTATTTTACGGATTAAACCCCATATCCCACAAGGAAAAGAGCTTGGGCTAACCTCGGCCAAGAAGTGCACTTCGGAATCCCTTCCTAAAAGGGAGGCATACTGATTGCAACAATTCGTGTGTCTTGATATTTTAAATTACACTGTAAAGTTACAAGGTTGCGCGTATCAGTTAACCCCTTTCTAGTCTTTGAAAAACTCTGAAATTTTAACCTGATACAGATCTTTTGAAAATAACTAGGGTCTCTGTTTTGTATTTTGGCAAAATCTAGCTCTAGCTATTTTTTATAAATTTGTAAAAAAACTGTCTAATTAAGTTTTCACCTTTAGCGACAATTACGCCCCGCAATCAGCTGCAAAATAACATTTCAGGCGTTTTACTTACATTTCTGGACTTAAAAGTCCGTTGGAAAATTTTTTCGGGAAAATTACCAAAATACCCCTCTCGGGGTGGCAAATTACCAAAATACCCCTGGCTTCAGAAAATATCAAAAGTGCTTTAAAATGCTATTTTAAGCTTCCTGAGTTCATTCTTGATCTAAAAAGTATTTTACGGATTTTTCGCCTAAAAATCCCGAACCGGTGTCCGGATCGAGCGCTTAAAAGCCCGTTCGGCCAAAAAATTAGCTAACGGCTTCGGAATGGCCCGAATTCCTGGGGAATGGAACTTCCCAACACCCTAGGGTTCTCATAAAAGTTTTGCGCGAAATCGCGCTGGCTTGATATTTTAAATTACACTGCAAAGTTACAAGGTTGCGTGTATCAGTTAACCCCTTTCCGGTCTTTGGAAAAATCTGAAATTTTTACCTGATAAAGATCTTTTGTTGAAAATTTGGTGCTACCAATCTAGCGCCTAAAACTACCATCACAAAAAAGGTTTATAAATTTGACCAACATGCATTTGTTTCAAGAGAAGAATATTTGCAATTTCATAATCAGAACGACGTGCCTAAAGTTACCTCTTATTGTAATACCCTGCACCATACTGTTTTCGGTGAACCTTAGAATTTTAGTTATTCCTTTAGTGGCAGTTGTGGTAATATACATTAATTTGGAGTCTTTAGCGACGATTATTGCCAGCGATATTGATTGTGACCTTTGGTGACAATTTTTAATATTCCTAAGTTGCAAATTAATGAGGTGGGAAGAATGTAATGCCCAAAATTTTATTTTAGTCGACGAAACTTTTGGGTGTCAAATTTTTTTATTAATTCTTACATTAAGTCAAAATTTTGTGGTCTTTTAAAGAAATGTGGGTGAGACAAGGAAATAGCTAAGTGTGAGGGGGTGTTTAGAAATTTCCAACATGGAGCAACCATATATAAAGAAAGTCTTGAGAGAGCAGTCGTTCAAGAAGTCTGCCCAACCCCTTTACGTGAAAGTCAAAAAGAAGAGAGGGAGGGTAAAACCAAGCTATGGCAAGAAACAATTCAAGGTAATAAAATTCATAGACTCTATGTTTAGTTTAGCCATGAATTTGGATGATATATATATATATATATATATATATATATATATATATATATATATATATATATATATATATATATATATATTTGGTGTGAAATTAGTAGCTTTTGGTGTGTTTGAGAAAAAGGCTGTTGCAGAGCAGCATAAGAGTGGGTTAGGATTTTTTTTCATATCTCTTTTTAACCTTTATGAAAAATTCATCATGTGATCTTCAACTTTTTAGTTATGAGTTTTCTCAGAATCTCACGTTTGCATATAAAAAAAATGATCTTAAAATCAATGCCCTATAGAAGTCCAGATTTTTTTTGTTTCAGGCAGCCAAATGATTTGTCATAGAAAATACATTAAAAATTAGGTTTTTGTGAAATTTATATTTCTAGAAACTTAATAAAGTCCTCTTCAACTTTGTAGTTTTGAGTTTTCTTATATTCATAGTATCTCTACTCCAAAATAACCATTGAATAAAATTGGTCTGCATAGAGATGTGATGTGTCTATCAACCACTTTCATTGGCTATAGAAAAGTAATTACTCGTTGGATTTTTGTGACCCTTATATTTATGAAAATCATAGTAAGTCTACTTTAACATTTTAGTTTTGAGTTTTAGAAGATTCATCATGCTTCAGCCTCAAATTGGTCAATGTACAAAACTAGGGTTTGCTGAAAAAATGTTGTTTCTAGAATTATAGATCAGTCCATTGCCCAAAACTTTTAGTCCATATCTAAGCATATTTAGGCAAAGTGTAAAACTGAAACTCCCTTTATTTTTGTGAAATATTAGATGCAAAATTTTATGGGATTTTTCTAGTCATGCAAAAGGACTGAAATTATTTTATTTTGAAAACAGGCTTTTGAATTAATTGACATAATAAACAAAATTATTTTTAGCCGATTATTTTACAGTGATCTACACAGACTGAGATGCTTGAGCTTCTGAAGTTTTGTGGAATTTCGGTGCCGTTTGGATATATTTTGAGATAGAAACCTTAGTGTTCAATTTAAGGAACGGTTTAAGGTTTAGAACGAAGAATTTCTTGAAAGGCTATTTATGTCCAAAAAACCCACCAGTTGTTTAAAAGAATGTTTTGGGTTATTTTTTGGTGTGAAATGGTACTTTAGGCGCCAAGAGTACTTTGATAATTTTACACAAGTTTAGAGGTATTTTGGTAACACTCACTTGGGAGAAATTTAGTACCAAGGCTTGATTTAATGGCAATGAGTAACATCCGAATGATTTGTTGGTAGGTTCCAATAGACAAGAGCTAGGGCAAACTTGGGAGGAAGAACTGCTTAGCTATTCAGGTAAGTAATCCTGTCATTTTCCTCCGTACAATCTATTTTCCAATACATGTATATGTGTACGTGGATTTACCAAATCAAGGTTTTGAGTATTTGTTATGCTTCTGCTGTTCTGGAATTGGTTTGACCAGAAAAATGAATTAAAAATGCCATGAAATATTTCTATGAGTAGTGACTTAAAGTTGGCTTATGTTGAATGAGACGGTGTTTCTAGCTTGGTTGTTGTGCCCCATATCCACGAGAGAAAGTTGGATTGTGGGTCCTGGTCGATGGGACAATGCATTGACGCACAATACTGTTACTTGTGATTCGTCCATCCGTAAAAAATAATATGGATCCCGGACATAGGAGGGATTATGGGCCCTAGTCAGGGGGCTTGTACTCTGAATGAATAATATTTATCCCAGGTAGAGTAGAGATTGTGGGCCCTAATCAGGGGAGATTGTACGCTGACCACAACATACTTAAGTTATGATGAACTGTGATAGTTGTTAATGAGCCTTCTTGATGTCATACTCCAGTTTTTAGAATCTTGAATGAATTGCTTTCATAAAGTATATATATGTATAGTATCTCCTGTGAAAATGTTTACCAGTTTTAAATCGAAGAAAACAATAGCATGTTTTATAAACCCCAAAATCTATTTTAGGGACATGGTTTGCGTGCTTACTGAGCCCTCAACTCATTTTTTTATAAGTGTTTTCAGGTGACTACTTATATTAACCCTTCATCCATGAGGGTAACGAGGATGGACTCGCAGAAGATGGTTGTCAGGGAATTAAGCCCTTTTAGAACAATTGTCAACTTTTGGATGACATTTTAGTACTATTTTTATGTTTTAAGTTTGGTTGGAACATAGGTCTTCATAGTGTTTTAATTATTTTATTACGTGAACAATGTGGATGTATTGGATATGTATCTTGAGATAATCCATAAGTATGTCTTGGTAACCCTGTAAATGATTTAGACTTCGTACTAGTTATAAATCTTGTTTATAGCTTGTAGTGCCTGCCAGAGGCCTGATGGAGGGATTGGTGGGCCTGCAGCCGGTCACTGGCCTAGCTCATGGGAGCACCCATGGGTTCGGGTCGTGATAGGAATGGTATCAGAGCATTATGACCTTCGGATCCTGGAGTTTAAGTAATGATCTAGCTGGTTAAGTTATAGAACTCTAAGTGATAATCCATGTTAAGTAGAATGCGGTAATATTTCAAGTTTGTTTATGACTTACGTTTTGAAGGTTGTATATACAACTAGGAAGGCTTACTTCGTTTGGGTAAAGCTGGCTTAGGATGGTTTGGAGATAATTGTTTCTAGTTGCCAAAAAGAAGCAAGGTTGTGAGGATACGTGTCGCATACTAACTAGATAAAGGTAATCAAAGGCTATAGTTTACGTGGTTAGACTGTAGAGACTTTGGGACTTTTGGAAATTTATGCGATCTCTTGAAGTTTAACAAGTGTTAGAGTGTAAGTGGTGATCTAGTAAGTTCGAGCTTAGCATTAAGATTTGAATGAGAATTGTGACGTTTAATATTCATCGGTGATAAACTTTGGTATGGAGGTTAGGCACTGGCTGAATATTGTGTTGGTGGCCATATATATGAGTTATGTTGCGAGATCTAGCGTCTGGATGTTGTAGTATTAAATTTGAGGCCTAATTTCTTTAAATGGGAAGAGGATGTAATATTCTGGTGTCCGATTGGTCTTAGTGTTGATTTTGACAATATACTAAACACTATAGAAATGGTTCACTTGGTGAGACTTCACACTTTAGCGACTATTTAATTGCATAAATGGAGAAATGTGGATATTTTGATATGAATGAGCTTGTGACTTAAGAATATTGATAACTTAGAGCACGTGAATTAAAGTTGCCTTGTAGTTTGAGGTGTTTAGCGCATATACATTGTAAGTCACTTGAAATTGGATATGGATTGTTCCTGATCGTTTAAATGGATCTAGGGATATCAGCACTAGAGGTGTTATGAAGATAAAACTGAAGATCAGACATGGCTGGAGAGCAATAATCTAAGGAACACTAAATTTCGAGGACAAATTTTTTTTAAGGGAAAGATAATATAATACCCCACACCTAGAATATAGTTTGAATCTTAAAAGAATAGTTATTCTTTAAGTGGCAGTTGGTAATATTCATTAATTTAGAACTTTAGTGATGATTATTGCCAGCGATATAGATTATGACCTTTAGTGACAATTTATAATGCTCATAAGTTGTAAATTAATGAGGTGGGGAGAATGTAACGCCCAAAATTTTACTTTCATCGACGAAACTTTTATGTGTCGAAAATTTTTATTATTCCTTATATTAAGTAAAAAATTTGTAGTCTTTTAAATGAATGTGAAAGTCATAAAGGAAGAGACAGAGCAAAACAAAGTTAGGGCAAGGGAAAATTCAAGGTAATAAAATTCATAGACTCTCTTTTTAGTTTAGCCATGAATTTGGATATATATATATATATATATATATATATATATATATATATATATATATATATATGGTGTAAAATGGGTAGCTTTTGGTGTGTTTGAGGAAGAAGGCTGTTGTAAAGCAGCATAAGAGTGCGTTAGGTTTTTTTGTCATATCTCCTTTATTTTAAATTTAATTGAGATGATTTTAACCTTTTTGAAAACTTCATTGTGTTGCCTTCTAATTTTTAGTTTTGACTTTTCTCAGAATCTCACATTTGAATATCAAAAAATGATCTTAAAATCAATGCCCCATAGAAGTCTAGATTTTTTGGTTTCTGGCAGCCAAATGATTCGTCATAGAAAACACATTACACATTGGATTTTTGTGAAGTTCATATTTCTAGAAACCTTAGAAAGTCCTCTTCAACTTTTCAGTTTTGAGTTTTCTGATATTCATATTATTTCTATTCCAACATAACCATTGAACAAAACTGGTCTGCATAGAGATGTGTTGTATCTATCAGCCACTTCGATTTGCTATATAAAAGTCATGACATGTTGGATTTTGGTGAAACATATATTTCTGAAAACTTCCGTAAGTCTACTTTAATTTGCAGTTTTGAGTTTTAGAAGATTCGTCATGTTTTGGCCTCAAAATGGTCAATGTAGAAAATAGGGTTTGCTGAAAAAATTGTTGTTTCTAGAATTACAGATGAGTCCATTGCCCTAAACTTTTAAGCCATTTATAAGCATATTTGGGCAAAGTGAAAAACTAAAACTCCCTTTATTCTTGTGAAATCTTTGATATAGATTTTTATTGGATTTTTCTAGGAATGCGAAAGGCCTGAAATGATCTTAGTTTGAAAATAGACTTTTGAATTATTTGATATACTAAACAAATTTTTTTTTTGCCAGAATTTTATTGTGATCTAAACATATGAGACGCTTGAGCTTATTAAATTTTGGTGTCGTTTGGATATTTTTGAGATAGGAACCTTAGCGCTCAATTTAACGAGCGGTTTAGGGTTTTGAACGAAGAATTCTCAAAAAGTCTATTTTCTCCAAAAAAAAGCCACCTAGTTGTTTAAAAGGATGTTTGGGTTATTTCTTGATGTGAAATGGTACGTTAGGCGTTGAGAGTAATTTGGTAATTTTACACTAGTCTAAGGGTATTTTGGTAACAGTCACTTGGGGGAAATTTAGTACCTAGGCATAATTTAACGACAATGAATAACATCAGTATGATTTATTGTTAGGTTCTAATAAACAAGAGCTAGGGCAAACTTGGTTGAAAAAAATGCTAAGCTATTCAGGTAAGTATTCCTGTTATGTTCCTCCGTACAACTTATTTTTCAATAGATGTATATGTGTACACCTTTTACGAAATCAAGGTCTTAAGTGTTTGTTATGCTTTTACTTCTATGGAATTGGTTTGATAAGAAAAATGAATTAAAAATGCTATAGAACGTTTTTATGAGTAGTGTCTTAAAGTTGGTTTATGTTAAATGAGACGGTATCTTTGTCTTGGTTGTTGTACCCCATATTCATAGGGAAAAGTTGGATTATGGTCCTTGTCGACGGGATGATACGTTGATGCACAGTACTATTACTCGTGCTTCGTCCATACGTCCACAATAATATGTATCGCAGACAGAGAAGGGATTGTGGGCCCTAATCAGAGGAAGGGGGCCTTATACTCTGACCGAACAATATTTATCCCAGGTGGAGTATGGATTGTGGGCTCTAGTTAGGGGGATTGTACGCTGACAATAGATTACCTAAGTTATGATGAACTGTGATAGTTGTTAGGTTGTTAGTGAGCCTTCTTGATGTCATACTCCCATTCTGAGAATCTTGAATGAATTGCTTTCATAAAGTATATATATATATATATGTTAGTATTTCTTGTGAAAATGTTTTTAAATCGAAGTAAACCATGGCATGTTTTATAAATCCCAAAACCTATTTTAGGGACATGATTTGCGTGCTTACTGAGCCCCCAGCTCATTTTTTTATAAATGTTTTTAGGTGACTACTTAGAAAAACCCGACATCCATGAGGGTAACGCGGATGGACTCGCAGAAGATGATCGTGAAAGATTTAAGCCCTCTTAGAACAATTGTCAATTTTTGGATGACGTTGTAGTACTATTCTTATGTTTTAAGAATTGGTTGGAGTATAGATCGTCATAGTGATTTAATCATTTTATTAGTTGAATAATGTGGATGTATTGGCTACGTGTCTTGAGATAATCCATAAGTATGTCTTGGTAACCCTGTAAATGGTTTAGACTTAGTACTAATTATAAGTTTTGTGTACATGTTGTAGTAGGCCTGGCAGAGCCCTGGTGGAGGATTAGTGGGCCTGTGGCTGGTCACGGGTTCGGGGTCGTGACACTTAAAGTGACAAATGAGTGTGAATTTTTCAAATAATGAAGTATAATATACCAAGCTAATCTCGCTCTAGGAAAGTTCTTAAATGTCATTAGAGTCACCTGTACTTTTCTTCTGAGAAATGCCTAGTGTGTTAATATTGCTATATACAGTATCTTTTAAGTTATGTATGCATGGAGAAAGAAAACCTCGAATAAGGTCTCTTGATCGAAGTAAACTTATTTATTATTTTATATAGTCATTCTAGTGAATAAACCATTCCTCAAGACCTAAACCAAAAGTTGTTGTTTAATCAGGCTCATCATTTGTCCAATTTAGATTGTGAACAAAATTTGTCCACCCTTTACTACTGCATCACCTTATTTCTATCATTTTGCTATCATAAAAATAAATACGAAGACCAAACATTATTGCTAGCACCGTATCCGCAGTTGCCACCACTAACACTATTTTAGTGTTGTCATTGCCACCAAAAACTCTATCGCCGCATCTTGTTGATAGCATGGATATTAAAATCACAACACATAATCCAAAAAAATATTTGTATGTGATTCCGAAGGTCTTTGCCGTCACCTCTGCCACTGCAAGTTGTCTCAACATTTTACATACACATCAATCGCACTTCAACCACCACCATTACATACACAACCCCCACCATTGCAGCTATAATAATTATTGTTAACACTTGCATCATTGCTCCGACCTTTAATTTCATGATCACCTGACCTGCCGCTTGGCATCCAACTTTACTATCCTGCTAGCATTATTACCATAACTACAACCCACGACCACCCAAGCTACTATCAACACAATGGTACCACGTATACAATTTGTACTTATAATTTAGGTTAAAGTTGCCTTAAACCTCATTACCCTTCCATTTGTTCACTAACTAATTCTCCAATAATTTCAATTTTTGCTTGCAATCCAAATACAAAGAGAGTTGGTTCCAAACCGAGTTTAACATGTTAGACTTAAGAGATTGACCCATAAGACTGCTTAATCAAGTTAAAGCTTATCGAAATATTAGATTCCCTTGAAAGTTATCATTAGCAATCTCAAAAGGGCAAATATTGTTTCTCAGGCTTAGATCTTCTTGGAATTCTAAGCCTTCTTTATTGTTCACAAAAAGTAAAACGACTAAAAGCTCCGCAATACAAACATAGACCTATGAATTATTAGATTTACTGTCAT
Source organism: Escallonia herrerae (assembly GCA_033070095.1). Taxonomy (NCBI): domain Eukaryota; kingdom Viridiplantae; phylum Streptophyta; class Magnoliopsida; order Escalloniales; family Escalloniaceae; genus Escallonia; species Escallonia herrerae. The sequence goes on along the minus strand of JAVXUP010003162.1, from coordinate 73,072 downwards.
AATTTCTTGCAAATAGTAATTCAAAGTGAACCAAGAATATATTTGTATATATGTTATTTATTCTTTTGAGTTTCAAGGACCAAATGCTGCTTAATACAGTAGTCCCTATCTTGTTCGATATTATACTAAAACAATTGGTCTACCATTTCAGTCTTTTCCAGGCAAAATGAAAAACATGAACTTTAAATTAAGCAATTAGCAACATTATTTCAGAACTTACAGAAAATATTTGTTTGTCTGAGAAGAAGTGTACAGAAAAATATGTGGTCTTAAAGATGCTAGTAAGGCGTAAGAAATATGAAAATGCCAACATGTTTCTATGTTACGGGATAAAAAGTGATAAAAAGTGGTTGGTGAAGAAAAGACATTCACAAAAAAAAATTCAATTATAGATCCATGAATTGCGAGGTAGGGTAAACTTATCATCGAAAGACTAAGAAGTGCGATTTGATGTTTTTTTTTTCTTCCTGTGAAGTGAACCTGCATTTAATCAGTAAAGCATGAAATTGATAGATATAGAAGGGAAACGAATGGGAAGAGCGTGGAATGGGTGAGAGATGAAAGGGATCATTTGTGATGATGATGATGATAATGAGAAAGGCTATACGGGGCGAGTGGTGGCGGCCCAGGCAGGACATGCGTAGCAGTCGTTTTAAATATGGTGAACAAAGAAAGTGAGGGAAAATAGGAAAAGTGGCATCCAATGTGGCAAATTGAAAGAGAAAAGAAAGGAGAAAGTGAGTGAGAGACGAGTAAGTCAAGAAAGAAAGGAAGAGAGAGCAAGAGAAGATGATGGGTGTGAGAGTGATTAGAGTGAATGGATTGGCATTTATTGGAAACATAGAATGGGAGAGAAAAAGAGAGTGAATGGGTTGGTGATTGGAGTCAAGAGAGAAAGGAAGAGAGAGCAACTGAGCAAGAGAAGGTGATTGGAGTGAAAGTGATTAGAGTGAATGGGTTGGTGGGTGAGATGAAAGCGGATAAGTATGTGAAAGTGTTGGAATTTATTGGATACAGAGAATGGGAGAGAAAAAGAGAGGTACGGGTGAGATAGGGAAATGGGAGAGCGTGAGGAGTCTTTTCTTGATGAGGTAGGGATGATTCGCTTCCATGGACTGCATCCCTTAGTGGCAACTTTACTTCAAAGTCCGCCTGGAATGTTATTAGAAGTTGCCACCCGCGTTGATTGGGCTAAGGTGGTTTGGTTCGGTGTTGTCCCTAGGCATGCCTTCATTGCCTGGATGGCATTTAGAAATGCAATGAATACTGGAGAAAAGCTTGCAGGTTTGGGATCATTTGTTGTGACTGCCACACTTTTTGCAGTATTGAGGTTGAATCAGTTGCTCATCTCTTCTTTGGCTGTGAGCTTAGCACCCACATGTGGGCTGAAATTCTAGATCTTAATGGTTTGCAGTTTACTCGCACGGAATCTTGGCAGAAATTCTGAAGTGGCTTTGTGCTCAATTTGGGGAAATGACCTTTGCGGCATGATTAGGAAGCTATCTCTTGCATCCCTTTTTATTGTGATTGGCTTCTTTACGGATACGGGAGAATCATACCGCGACATTATAGCTGACATGTTGCACTTATTAGGACCAAAGCTCAGAATGTAAAGGGACGTAACTCTGCTTGCAATCATAAAATGCAAGAGGACTACGACATAATTGTATGCTTGCATGATTCTGGAATAAGATATTTCAAATGGGAAACCCCTGCTGTCATATATATTTGTATGTGTATATGTATGTATGTGTGTCTTTATGTACATAAATACCTTGATCAATTGTGATGGGCATTTATTAAAAGGTTGTTTGGGTGCTTTTGGGTTTATTTTATGGAACTCTTCTCGCATTTGTTTGTGTGCTTTTAGCACAAGCCGAGGCTTGGGTTAACGTGCTCTTTCATGAACTTTATGCTATTACGCCGGATGTTACGATTATTCTGTCGATGGGTGCATTTTGAGCAGTTCTTCCTGCCCCTGGACTGTTTATTATTACATTTCAGAGATCCAGAACCTCGCCATCTCATTTGTTGATATTACTTTCTCTTTTGTAGTGTTTTTCTTTTGTTACAACACTTAACTTTTTCAAAAAAACCAAAAAAAAGAGAGTTAGAGAGAATGTGCACAGTTTGCAGTCCTCTCACTTGTTCACTTTCTTTTTTTTTTGGCTCCCGAGGTGACTGGCCGCCCCCTTGTTGGCCCCCCCATTATTTTCACTTTTCCTCTTAATCCCTTGGACTGACTCCCACACTTCTATTTTTTCCTGTTGTACTTTGTTCAATGAATCCTGCTTTTCTCACTTATTGAAATGGATTGGGTACCTTAAAAATTTGTGGGGGCTTCGATGTGTATCACGTTTAAGACATGATTATGTGCATGCCCGGTCCCAGTGCCTGCACATCACTTATCATGTTGCCGAATGAGGAAGAGGCCTAGTCACGTGGCTCAAGCCACCCGCGCACCACTTACCAAGCTACTATTTGAAGTCAAGAAGAGAGAAAGGACCCTGACCTACTTGAGGATCTTGGAAGTTTCAATCTACAGGGGGGAGGGGGAGGGGGGGTTGGAGATCTTTCAAGGGATAAAACTGTGCACTCAAAGCTGGTGCCAGTAGAAATCAGTTGTAGGATGCAGAGATTTGTCAAAGTGTACTAGTAGGAAGATAGGTAGGCTTATAGAACTATGAATCCTACCATGAACAAATTGTAGCTTTGGAAGATAGTCTAAGTCAGAATATGGAAACATGCAATGCATGAATAGCATAAGTAGGCTTCCCTTTTTACAATTGGCGAATAAGAACATGGAGTCTTGAAACTTTAGAAAAAAGAACAAGAAAAAATAAGTGCAAAAATGGAACAATGTATGCAGATAGGTGCACCGAGCCAGACAGGGCTTAGGCACACTGAATGCAGGCCTCTGCTTGTTTAGGGTTGACTTTCCAGATGTAATCTTTCTAGCAAAGGCAAAATTAAGGCCCCTGTAGTTCTTGAGGGCGTGTCATGTTAGTCGTGCAGGTATATGCTTGCTAATACTGACTTGCTTCTAGTCTTGAGCATATTGAATGAAAGATTAGAGTACACTACTGGTTGTCAAGCCACTACTGGCTATCAAGCTAACATGAACGATTTCAAGTTCTATGAAAGGGGTGTTAGTTGGGCTTGGACAAAATTCTTTTGGATAGGCTTAGCTTTGACAGAAATAGAGGTTAAATACTTCTATTATTAGGGCATTTATCCTCTCCTTGGGACTATCACCTTTTATTTTTGTAATGTCAGTAGCCACTTCCACTATGGTAGTTAGGGCACTCTAAGCTTAGGTTTTTGAGGTTATTGATAGGTCAACCAAGTCTTGAGCGCATTGTACACTTTCCTTGAGAGGCTCCCAAGACTTTAAATGTAGATTTTTGAGGTAGATCCTATAGATATCTCTCATGTTCTTAATGTAGATTGATATAATCTTTGCTGAAGCCAGTGCACAAGCACATGGATAAATCACTTGACGTAGGCACTAAGGTCTTCCTTAGGGTATTGTCGAATGTTAAAGATGTCAATGACGGTCACACCTTCCAACTCATAATGAAATTTTCAAGGAAGAGCTGGACCATGCCAAACTAATTAAAAGTATTTAGTACCCTCAGAGATTTGTTGGTACCAAGAGTAGGCAAGGTCAGTTGGGGACATGTAAAGATTTGTCCTCAAGTTCTCTAGGGACACAAAGCAAGTTAGGTACTCTATCAGGCACTACTCTCTCTGCTGTTGAACAAGATGAAGGATGGCTGATTGTATTCAAGAAGGTAAGGCTCAGATGCGAGGTTTCAAAAGTAAGGAGCATGACCATATAGTTTTGAGCAAGAATGAGGCATAGATGGTTTATTTTGACGGTGGTAATGGCATCCAGATCATCCTTGGTGGCAGAAAAAGTAGATGAATATTTTGTGTCTGGTAAGGATTATATTGGTGCCTCCTCAAATAGGGTGACCTAAAGCATTGTGGGAATGACATTGGTAGAGAATGAATTATGGTAGGGGCAGCTTCTTTAGGTGTGATTTTGATAAGAGTAGGTCCAGTAGTAGCAGGTAGGAAGCCAGGAAGGGCCATCTGAAACAAGTCAGGGGCATCTTGGAGTCACATTTCATCTTAATAGAGTCGTGCATCTTTGAGGGACTTTCAGCAAGGGTGGGGTGTTGTACGATAGTGGCAGAGAAGGGTTATTTAGCATCTGGCTAAGGTGGACATGTTGTATTCGAATAATGGTGGCTATGGTCAAAACACCAGGCACCATGAGTCCTATTACCAAAGGCTTGAAGGAGTAAGGCAGCTCTTCTCACGACATTGGGACATAGTTAGTGTCAAAAAGTAGCCCAATCCCTGAAAGCTGTATATGAGCAGCAATGGGTCCAACCCTAGAGCTTACGGGTGCAGAAGGTCGAGGAGCTATAAGGCCTTGAGAGCTGGGCAGCTACGAACTTAAGACTTGGATGAATTTTTGCATTTTTAGTATCTTGGCAATGAGAGATGACTGAGAATTCTGAAGCTAGTGATGATGAGGGTGAGAGCTAGAGCATGACATCAATGTTGGTGATAACATTGGGTGCATCCATCTTGGGGGGCGCCTGGAGCCAAATGGCACTAGTCTCTTCTTGATCCTTGTAATGGTGCTCCTCTTGGATGGTGGAATTAAGTCTTTGGTTGGTAGCCATACTAGTCTTGCATAACTATGGCATGGAAAATAGGTGTGTTGTACATAGGGTAAATGGCAACATCTTACCTCCCAAGCAAAGTCACCAAAATGATTCCGAAGAAGTGGGTTCACGTGAAGGTGCCACAAAGAGTAAAGTCTGTGTTAGATGCCAAGTATGATCATGTGTATTAGATTAAGGATAGAACAAAGGCAAAGACTAAGGTGACTTAGATATAGCCTGATGAGTGGTAGCAAGGGCAAGTATGAGAAGTAAATAAGGGACGACAATTAAGAGTCCAACATTGACCTGGATATGTCAAGGTCTAGAAATAGGGTCTAGTGCTCAAGGTCTTTATTTTTTTACAACTCTTTAGCTTTGAAGCTCTATGGTGTGAAACAAAATGTAAAAGAAGTTTAGTTTTTCCCCAAATGAACTCTCAAAATCCAGTATTATAGGCAGCTGAAATGTTTTGTTATCAAATGACACGTGGCAATCACTAGAAATGACACCTTACGAGGGGACCACAAGTGCTGGAGTTTCACGGACTTGAATCACAGATTCATTCGGTCTCTTCCGCATAACTTTGCTCTGTCTGTCTAAAAACACTAACTTACACAATACCAGTATGGTCAGAGAACTGCCTTTATACAGTTACAAGTCCAAAGCCCTTACTCAGATCCACAGGCAGCATATCGAAGTGCTAAGAACCTGACAGTGGTAGGGAACACCCGACTCATAACTCTCACGCCAACTATGCGACGCCCTCTAGAGATACTCTCATCCCATAATGACCTGAGATTCATCACCCTTAGGGGTGGCAATGAGGAGCCCTCAGTGCCAGAGCACGTAAACTGGTCATCGTATCACCCTAGCAAAGATAATGTATCGGTGGAGTCGCCTATCCACCACGGTGAGTTATTGTTACAATAGTCAAAATGCATTATGATAGTTTTCCGAAGGAGTTGCCTATTCATAGGGTCGTGGTAGCATCCCAAAAGAGTTGTCAAAAAAGGAATGTTCAGATCAAACCACTTAGAGCTCTCAAACAGAGATAGTATCCCAGGGTAATCACCTATGTTGTGATGAGTACTTGTGCGAAAGAACTTGAAGCACCAAGGTTGTCTAGAAATATTCGTCTACTCTAAGCGCCAAGGTAGTGTGCCGAATGAGACAACTACCTAACGCTCTAAGGTAGTGTCATATGGAGTCGCCTACCTGACAGGAAAAAAAAAAAAAGTCATCATGCCTCACACTTGAAGCACCATAGCAGACACAGTGAACCAGAGGTGATAAGTCCTTGTGCTAGAGCATTAAGCATGGCCGAGGTAGTATCCTAGAGGAGTAGCCTACCAGATAAATCGAGGTAGTGCCCTTAAGGAACTACCTACCTGAAAGAAGAGGAGTCCTCATGCATGAGCACTCGAAGCTCCCTGAGTTAATTTCTTAAAGAAGTTTCCTACCCTTAGAAATACTACAAACGTCAGAAAGCGGGCTGAAACATGTTCTATAACTAATTTAATGGATGGAGCATGTGGTGAAGAGATGGACTAACACTGAGCTTGTCGTACTATGACAGAATTTCAAGGAATACTCCAGCATAAGTGGGGGGGGCAGCACATGGGCATGACAGGATGTATGAGGTACCGAGAGCACACTTAATGAAAATAACATGGGGGCAAGTGTTGTGCTAGGAAAGATACCATGGGGGAGGCGCATAAGCGCGGTTGATGGACGCGGTGCTAAGGAAGCACATCATGAGGACTTCGTTCAGATGCAGTTGAGTCATTGCATGGGGGCACGATCATAGATGCAGTGCTAGGAAAGTGTAGCATGGAGACGGCAGTCGAGCATAGTCAAGCATCATGATACAAGGGTGCTACGATGATTATAATGTAGCATAGAACAGTTAAAGAACCAAGGATCGGCTATGTATGGAGGCCATCACTTGGTGTTGGTTGGGGAACCTAGTAGAGAAACTGAACATAGGGGTACCTAAAGGGATGGGATGAGACCCCAAGAAAGGTGAAAGCAAGGAGAAAAAGTTAAGACCCTTAAGGGAAGTGAAGGCATGGATGGAGGGGGTGGAGATGCCAAGGGATGTAAAGACATGGAAAGCCAAGTGAGGAGGAAAGATTGCTCCCATAGGGGGACACGAAAGCAAAGGAGCCAACAAAGGAGAGATAATAAGGTATCAAAGAAGTGGGACCCAGGTCAACCCCTTGTAGGGAAAGGCCTAAGGTCTTCCAAGCAGAGTAGCTCCTTAACACCCCTACCCCCTCCCCCCGCCCCTTTTCAAGGAGAAGGTGCTTGAGTCGACCCCAAAGCCAGGAGCCTACAGTTAACTCCCTTTTCTAAGGGGGAAGTCATGCTAAAACTGATACTTAAGTGATTTTGAAATAAATTGGCACATCACATGACTTCGGGCATATGTTATGGATTGATCATATTGGTAGTTTTGAACTTTGAGCGTTGAATATATACTGACGTGTCTTATAAAGCAGGACCCATAAGCGTTTCAAAGGGCAAAGCCAAGAAAGGCCAGCAACACTTTATTATGTGAATCTTTATTGACATAGTTGTAGATACTCTTCATTTGCTATCTCTTGCCACTAGACCAGAACCCACACATTGCCCATTCTCCAAGATTGCTACGATGAGGTTAACTTTTCCATATTGTTCTCAAGCTGTGAGATTTTCAGATTGTAATAATCTTGCAATTCCTTTCAGTCATTCTCACCTAGCCTTTCCACACTTTATGAAATATATTGCGTCGCATGTATTAATATCTAATGCATTTTTATCAACACTACAAATAAATAGTGGTCATTATGGTTATTGCATATGAATACCATAAATGATAATAAGCAACCCCAAGTCCAAACCATTCACTATCGGCACTGCATTCTTCCACCACCAAAGAACCTCCTTGGTACATAATGTATCACTATAGAAGGCCTTAAAGCACAAAGCTCAATTTGTTTTTTGCTAGGGAGTAGTAGGTCGCATAGTACGTGTTAAAGCCTCGAGTCCAATCCAAAAGCATGCTCATAGGAAGGATAAGCCCCTAGGTTGGGTAAGTAAATCCACTACTTAATTTTAGCTGATGTGGCATGTATCATATCACTAGGAAGAATGCCTTCCTTTTTAAACCACACACTGGATACAATGTTACTAATAAAAGCTTTTTCTTTGACAGTTTTCCCGTGGTGAGTAGAATGTTAGAACATGCTCGACATCCAAATATTTTTTGCTTGTTTGGTTGCTTCAGTTTTCAAATGAGAGTCCACACCTAAGTGTTGTTGAAATTGACTCACCGACTATTAAAGTTTTGCCTTTGACCGAACCTTGGTCCAAGATCAATCTATATGGACTACTAACTACAAGTTGACCATCCTTCCCATATTGATAACCTATTCAATCCTTATTTTCCGATATGATGTTTCCATCCTCGTGTTACCAAATCACACTATTCACCAACCAACATTTATATTATAGAATTTAAAGTGGGAACATAGTAGTTACGATAATCACTGATGACCTCAAAACGTTATACTTATGCCATTTTCAATGTTTCATCTCGATCTCACTATCAGAATAGGTCAAGCAACAATGATGCACCTTCTTGTTAATGATGGCATTGACCAAGATGTGAATTAGTCATCAAGAATACATTTGGAACTAAGGATCCTAGAATGTAGCAGACTTGGATTCACGAGCTTTCTCTGGCCTTAATTTTCAAGCAATGAGAGATTAACAGTCCTTAAACACCAAAAACCCATACCTCTGACAATTTGTGAAGCCGTTCTTCATAACCCACCCAAAGTTGCTCATAGTCATTTCCAAATCCTCGCTCAAGTAATCATGAATTGCTTGCACAATTGCCTTGAGTTGAATCTTGTTACCTGCCTCCAGGAGCAGAACCACAAACTCTTTCTTAGGAGAGCCAAACTGAAATTACTCGTGTTCATGTCATAAAGTTTTCATAAGTAGATAGGGTTATCAACATCTTTGCGACACGCTCAACCCTGGTGACATTACCCGGGCTGAGGTATTGATCATAATCACAATCACAACCCTGTGCAGAATACAGAGTAACTACACCTTCATACATCATTAATAGACGCTCTAAATTGCGTCCTCACAAAAATTTCTTACAATATATATCATACTGCAGCGGGAGACTTTCAAGTCCTTAAACAACATATACATAACACCGTCATACACAACTGTAGTCATGTAGCTCCTCTCAATATACCCCGCAGCTCAATCTTTGTCTTATCATTTCTAGCTTGTCTCACCTCGATTTATCACCTCGCTCAACTTTTCTAGCTTGTTTCTTTTCCCTTTTTAAAGGGTTCTTCTTGGTCAATCTTATAACCTACACAACATAAAGAATTAGCATAATAACCCAACAAAGACAAAATGTGGAGCATCTTGTACAAGTGTTTCGAAGGTCTCGGAGGAATGATGATCATCTCAATGATAACAATGAATCAAGAGTTTACAATAAATTTTAGTATCAACATAATTTGTCAAATGACATTTTTTATTTCGTAAGACTGAGCGGATTCAAGGCCCAACATAATAGCATTATTGCCACCCCATGGACAAGACTGACTGACTATGCATGCAAGTGAATACTAAATCAAGAATCGAAAAAGTAAAAACCAATGAAATGCAATGTAAAACATCAGTGAAATAGAAGTCATTAAAATCATTAACATCAAAATGAAATCAAATGCAATGCAACTCAGACATGACAGACTATACTTGACAAGACATGACAGACTTGACTCGACTCGACTCGAGCACTATACATTCTTTTTGGCCAGTGATCATGTTTCACAGGCCATCCTCCTCATTTTGATGTCCTATGATACGGAATGTTCATCTCAGTCTCAGATAATCAAAAGAGATATTGTCATCAAGAAAGGAAATCACAAAGAGTGTTTTTCGCTAAGCGCGCTACAACAAAACAACAAGGCTTCATTAATGGGGCAGACTAAGGAAAATTATTTCACCTTACATCCTCAACAACGAAACTCAAGCAAGAATCACTAGGTGAAAAAATCACCCGGTGTTCAACACAACAACAGAAATTCCATATCAGCATCATCAACTGGGCGGACTCGGGAGGAACTTAACCACAAGTCCTCAACAACGCTCTTAAATAAGAGAAATATCTGGCATCAATAATTGCCAACATCTCAGGACGACAACACAAAATATTTGCATAACATCACCAATCAAGGACAAGGCTGACTCGGGAGAAACTTGGCCACAAGTCCTCAACAGAGTTCTTATCTAGAAGAAATGTTGGTTATCAATAATTGTCGACATCTCATAACAACCACAAAACAATCACTACGCAAGATCTTCACCAACGTCTGACATGTATGCTAATCGAACCGAATCATAGCATACTAGAACACGCATTACCCTTACTAATTTTCATCAACGAGACGAAATAAGGGAAATTATTTTACCTTAAGTTCTTAACAATATAATTCAAATAAACGAATACCAGTCACAATCACTGCCGGTATCCAATCATAACAAGAAGAGTTTAACATAAACGCCATCAACATGACATGCCAATCGAAACAATAAGTTAGCGTATTAGAACCGAACTATACTTACATGACCGGCCTTTGGCCGAAGAGGTTATCAACTCGCAACCTTTGATTACAACAAGCGGGATCACCTAATAAAATAAGACCTTGCTCGTTAAACACCATTTGAAATATAAACACACACACACACTTTATTCTACCCTTCCCATTTAGCTGTTTAGAGTGTCTTACGACGGTTAGTTATTCCGATCTGATAATCAAATCTTTAACCTATCCTTATCGACCATCCACAATAACAAATCCCTCATTTTAGGCGTATAAACGTCATTCCTCACTTTTCGTCACTTCAGATGCCAAATTATGCGTGTTACCACAAGTTTAGCGCCAACATGGCAAATTATCAAAATATTCCCTAATAGCCACTATGCTATCTACACCCCAAAACTGCTTCCAAGCCACTTTTTAGGTGTACTACATCCATTTCCGGACCAAAAAGTCCCTCAAAAAGTATTACAGGAAAAATTACCAAAACACATGTACGGCTTAGGTAAAATTACCAAAACACGCCCTGACAGCCATCACCCCTACAAAAATCCCAAAACTACTTTAAAAACTCTTTTTAAGCATCTATGTTCATTGTTTGGACTAAAAAGCCCTTCGGAGATTTTTCGCTCAAAAATTCCTAACCTACAATTAATGGAACGCTCGGAAGCTGGGTCCGCTTAAAATAACTATTGGCTTCAAAATGCTCCGAAACATTAAACATTGAAGCATCTCACAATTTGAAGGTCCTCAAAACATTTTTATGCAAAACTGCATTGGTTTGCTATTTTTAAATTCACCGTAACGTTTTATAGTGACAGCCTCAGTTAAACCCCTTTGCGACCTCGGAAAAATCTGAAATTTTTTGGCAATGTAGATTTCTTAAAAACAACTAGGATCTCATTTTTGCACATTGTCCAAAGTTGCCTTAAACTATTTATAAAAATTTGAAAGTGGACTATTTAAACCCTAGCTACCTTCAGCACAATTACAATCATTGTTCATCATCACATGAATTAAATACCCCCAGTGCCTCACCTTAGCATACTCATATCTTCCTCTTCCTCCTACTGCAGAGCACCCCACCCCCTTCCCCCTCCACCCCCCCAAAGAAAATTTCCCTCCCTCACCCACTTAATTACCCATTTAAACTACACATTAATCACTAATACACTCATATATATATATATATATATATATATATATATATATATATATATATATATATATATATATATACACACACACCATACCCCCCACATATCTCCACAAACCCACACACACATGTTACACCACTGCACAGCCACCACCTTACTGGCCCTTCACCTCCATAACACAGCCCCCTTCCTTCGCAGCACCACCACACCCTCACACACACACACACCACAAACGACAGCCCTTGTTGGTGCCCCTTTCCCCCTTTTCTCCCATTCACCACCCTATAAACACACATATATCCACGGCACCACTACTATTACGACAGCAGCGACACCTCTATACACACATCCTCACAACATCAACACCTACACACACAGAACATGCCCCATTCACTACTAGTAGCCACCACAACTGCTCTCCCTCCCTATACCAAAAGGCTAGCCAATAGGTGCTTAAGAATTCATTGACAAGGTTTTATAAGCCCAACTTTTCTCTCTCCAACCAAAACGGGAATAGTTCCAACTAAACCATATGTTATACATACCCCAGACATCTCTACTACACAACTTATGTGGGATCTCCACCAATCTTATGTTCACAACAAGTATAGGATCTTACACATGAAAGCCAGTGACATGCCATAAGGCAAGGGCAAATAATCCTTCACATGGTAAGGGGTAGTAGTGGGTGGCACGGTTGGTCTCATGTTAGGTAGGGACGCAACGACCACAATAGTTAGGCCTAGGTGGGAAATAACGACAACCTTGTTAGATGGCCAAGGGAGAGAGTGAGCTTGGGCTGAGATTGGAGGCTAGATTATATGATGATGGCGTGGGTGGCGAAAGTGATGGCACTAGGCAATCTTGTAATGGTGCTCAAGCCAAAAAAGGCCTCGGGCATTGATAGAGGACCTCAAGCTATAGGCGAGGAGATGACGAAGGTTTTCCATAGTACAAAACCAGTAAAGGAGATGTTTGGCGGGTAAGGATATTATCCCAAGGCTATAAAGGGGCATGGTGCATGGGCCGAGGTAGAAAATGAGTCAAAGACCATTGTAAAGAAAGAGGCGTACGAAGAGGTAGAGAAGAAGCCATGTGTCTTGGGTGCCCAGGCTGAGCATGGTACATGACCCGTGGCTAAGAGACTATGAAAGGGATTTATGGCATTTAGTGATGGAGGTGAAGCACGGTTGAAGGCTGTGACTACAAAAGGTCAGGTTGAGGGAGCTGGTGATATAGAACCAAGACCGTAGGTCAAGAGGAATGACCAGGACCGCGAAGAAATTTCCTCAAATGGGAAGGACAATAAGGGCCACTAAAGATGGCGCCTTAAATAAAGATAGAGAGATTGATGGAGAGAAAGGTCAGCCATACACATAACCATACACATAAGGGGCCATATCTGTGTGACAACAAAAGGCCCTGGGACAGTGAAAGTCAGTTCCTTAGAGTGGCAACACCATATTGATGATAGAGCTGAGCCTTCGCCATTCATACTCAAATGTGCCAAGGGCTCTTTTATTACTGAGACCTATCCTTCAAACCCATATACAACATCCTCGACAAGGAAAAGAGAGATCACCACCTCGTACCTAGAAAGCTGATCCTACACCATATATGAGGCCTTCAGGTAATGCCTAGGCTGGGGCTAACTTTGGGGCACGTTCAATGACATTGACAATTCAGAAGCTGAGGCTAAAGAGTTTTCATCTGTCGGATAACAAGAGTAATACTGTGATACCCTAGAAAATACCGAAAAGTTATCTAACCGTGAGTTTGATTAATTAAGGGGTGTTATTTTTATTAAGTAGCAATATGTTGATGATGATTAAGTGTTAGGTAGCTAAATAAGGGGTTAGCGTGGCCTTGGAGGTTAAAAATGTAATTTTGGAAAGGTAAAGCGCAAAAACGTAATTTCGGAAAAAGATGATGAACGGGATGCATATTTTTATTAAGTAGCATCATTTTGATGATAATGAGGTGTTAGGGGGCTAAAGGAGGGGTTAGGTTGATTTTAGGGCCAAATTGCAAATTTTCAAAGTCGAGGGGCCAAAGTGTAATTTTAGAAACTTTGGGGAGCCAAAGTGCAAATTGTGAATATTTGCAAAGAGGTGTCACAAGCTTTGGAGAAGCTGATCCGAATGTTGCCACCTCCTAGTTGATGCTAAGCTGACTAAGTTAAACAAATAATAAAATAAAGAATGGATGAAGTTGAATGAGGGAATTATAAAAGAAAGTTTGTGGGGTGAAAAGTAGAATTAAGGGAAACTCATGCTGGGCATGAACAGCAACCCGTGAAGAACCCAGAAACTGGGAGGAGAAAAGAGAAGAAAAAGAAGAGAAGAAAATAGGAAGAAAAAAGAAGAAAAAAAATCCTAAACCCTAACAGGGTAATCTCTCCTCTCGAACCATTAATTGTGAAGAAATTGTGGGTTTCATTTGGGTTATTTTTGGATGAAATTACACAGTAAACATGTATTTGTGTGAGTGTGTGTTCTTCGGGTGGATATGGGTATGGATTTATACGGTGTAATTGTGTAAATTAAGTGGAGTTAGGGTGTCCATGTGTAATTTGTGATGTAATCAAGCGATTAGAATGTGAAACAACTGAGAAATTCATGCGAGATTGAAGGAGAAATGTGCCCAGGTGTGTGTAATGGCTGAAGAAGGAAGAAGACGAGTGTGTGTGGCCAAGGTATGTTAGTGTGTGTAGTGATTTGAACAGTAGATGTTTTCGTCGCTAAAACAGGAAATTATGTGAACAGTTCTAATTCTAATTTTTAAAAATAGTTAGTCTCATATCTAGCCAAAGTACAAAAAAGAGACCCTAGTTATTTTTGAGAGACCTGTATTGTGGAACAATTTCAGAGTTTTCCGAGATCGGGAAGGGGGTGAACGGATGCGGGAAGGTTGGAACTTTATGGTGAAATTTAAAATATCAAACGAATGCGGTTTTACGCGAAAATTTAATTAGGACTCTATAATGCTGAGAAGTTATATTTTCCAAGTTTTTGGGTCATTCCAAAGTAGTTAGCTATTTTTGGCCGAACGGGCTTTTAAGCGCTCGGTCCGGACACCGGTTCGGGATTTTTGGGCAAAAATTTTGTAAAATACTTTTTAGCTCAAGAATGAATGCAGGAGGTTTAAAATATCATTTTAAAGTGGTTTTGAGATTTTTATGGTGTCGGGAACCCTCAGGGGGCATTTTGGTAATTTACCACTCGGAGAGGGGTATTTTGGTAAATTTCTTGGTAAAGTTTTTCAAGGGACTTTTTAGTCCAGAAAGGATTGTAAAACACCTAAAAGGTTGTTTTGAAGCTGATTCGGGGCGTTGCGGTGATAGTGAACCCCGGGGGTATTTTGGTAATTTATCGCCAGAGGGGGTATTTTGGTAAATTTTTTCTATAAAATGCTTCAAAGGAGTTGTTAGTCCGGAAAGGGATATAAGACAGTTGAAAAGTTATTTTAAAGTAGTTTTTAGACGTTTGTTGGGGCGATGGCCGCCAGGGGTGTTTTGGTAATTTTTCCTTTAAAATTTTTTGAGGGAATATTTGGTCTATAAATGATGCAGTACATCTAAAAAGTAGTTTTAAAGCGGTTTTGGGGTGTTGGTGATGTAGCGGCCATTAGGGGTATTTTGGTAATTTGCCATGTTGGCACTAAATTTTTAAGGACGCGCATAATTTAGCGTTTGGAGGGGTGGGAAGCAAGGAATAGTGGTAGTATGTCTAAAATGAGGGTTGTTATCGATAATAAGTCGATAATGCTAGATTAAGGATCCAATTATCAGATCGAATTAACTAGCTATCGTAAGATGCTATGAACGGTTAAGTGGGAATGGGTAGAATAAGAAGTGCGTATATGATGAATGATGACTAACGAGCATGATATGATTTGACTAGGTGATGCAGCTCGTTGCGATCAAAGATTACGAGTTGCTTCGGCTATAAGCCAAGCAGGTAAGGACAATTCGGTTCTATTATGCTTATGCATTGTTTCGATTAGCATACTATGTTGATGACGTTTATGTTGGACTCTTGCTGTTATGGGTGACACCGGTAGTCATTGTGACCGGTATACATATATTTGAATTGTGCTGTTGAGGACTTAGGGTAGAAGAAATTCCCTTAGTCCACCCTATTGATATAATTTAGTGAGGATGATGGGCGTCATTGTATGCTATGACTTGATTTGATTAGCATACCTGAAGTGGATGATGATGCTGTGTAGGGTTGTTGTGTGGTGGTTGTGAGATGCCGGTAATTATTGATAGCCGATATCTCTTCTCTTTGAGAACACCATTGAGGACTTACGGTAATCTTCTCCCGAGTCCGTCCTATCGTTGATAATGATGTCGTTGATGTTGTTGTGGTCGTTGCATGTTGTTGTGAAATGTTGGTATTTATTGATAACCGACATTTCTCTTATGTAAGAACGTTGTTGAGGGCTTGCGGTAATCTTCTCCCAAGTCCACCATGTTGATGATGTTACGTTGAACTCTTGTTGTTAGGTCTGAACACCGTCGATCTTCTGATCTGGTATTCCTTGTTGAGCTGTGTTGTTGAGGACACAAGGTGGAATAAATTTTCCCTTAGTCCGCCCCGTTGATGATGTCTTGTTGCTTGGCTGTAACGTGATTGGGGAAAGCACTCTAAATGAGTTCCCTGCTTGTTGACACTGTCTCTTTTATTTACTTGAGACTGAGATGAACATCCCATAAAATGGGACATCAATATGAGGAGGATGGCCTGTGAAACATGATCACTGGCAAATAGGATTTAGGGCGCGCGAGTCGAGTCTGTCATGTCTGGTCGAGTCTAGTCTGTCGTGTCTGAGTTGCATTGCATTTGATTTTCTTTTGATGTTAATGACTTGTATTTCATTGATGTTTATCTTTCAATTTCCTATTTTAGTATTCACTTGCATAGTCAGTCAGTCTGTCGGTCGGTCAGTCCAGTCCATGAGGAGGTGGTAGTAATGTTGTTCTATTGGGCCTTAAAGCCGCTCAATCTAACGAAAGAAAACTTTTCGTTTGACAAGTTATGTTGATGCTGAAATTTATTGACTACTCTTGATTCATTGCTATCGTTGAGATGATTATTATTCCTCCGAGTCTTTTGAATCATTTGTACACTAAATTCCTTGTGTTGTCTTTACTGGGCGATTTGCGCTCATTCCTTATGTTGTATTGTGCAGGCTATAAGGAGAACCCTCTAAAGAAGGGAAGAGAAACAAGTTAGAAAAGTTGAGCAAGGGGATGCGTTGTGTGAGGTAAAGATTGAGCCATGAGATCGGTTGTTAAGAATCCTACGACTACAGTCGTATATTAGGTTGTACATATGCATGTTGTTCATAGACTTGAGAGTCTTCCGCTGCAGTATGATGTATGTTTGTAAGAAAAATTTTTGTAAGGACGCATTTTGGAGTGTCTATTAATGATGTGTGAGTATGAGGATGTAGTTGCTCTGTATTCAGCACAGGGTTTTGAATGTGATTATGGTCGATAACTCAGCCCGGTGATATCACCAGGGTTGAGGGTGTCGCAAATACCTTGCTTGGATCCAATTACATATTATTAGAAGGTGCCTGACAGAACTTTATGAAGGCATCTATTAGTTCCCAAGTGGCAAATTGAGAGATTTATATTCCTTGGAGTACCCTATCAATGAGCACTGAGCTTGTATCACCGTCGCCTTATGGCAAGGCCTCTGATAATTCTGATACACCTCTAATAGTGCCTAGCTCTATCCCTAGCTTGTTGGTGGATAGATTTGATATGCCTTGGGCACCAGTGGCGTTCAAGGCTCAGAGTTACCCATAGGATGAGATTGGTATAAATTCATTTAAGGTGATCCTCATATCGGGGGGAGATGATACATCACTCGGATCTATAGTTTTTTTTGTCGACTAGGGGGGAAAAGTTCCCAAGCACATTAATGGGTCAAAATGCTCTATCGAGATGGGATGATCGACTGCTCACTTTTATCACTCAGTTAAAGGAAAGGCCCTATGCTGCTGGATGTGGCCATACTTAAGAGGCTGCTAATGCTTTGAACAAAAGGACCTTTTTAGACCTTGGCGGAGAAAAAACTCATATAGGAAAGGGAGCTATCGGCTGAGTGAGGTAGTTTTACAGAGTAAGGTGGCATGACCGGGGTGAACAAGGATGATCCTCTAGAATTCCATTTGTGGCCTTTGTTTTTGGACAAGACATTTCAGCTAGAGGCTAAAGCACTTCAGCGGAGTTGAGTTCAGAGATATCATTATAATATACTCTCTAGTTTTTCACGACAACAAATTGGATTATACTACTGCTATGTGCCAAGGATCTATGTGCATCACATTCTCTTTTGATTTTCTCCCTTCATTTGAAACTGCTTGGCAAAGAAAATGGTGTACTATTTTTGTTGCATTTTTATTTGGCAAAATCATGCCTGCATTATCATGCTACTTCAATATTCTTGATTACCTGTATAAGGTTATTCAATATTCAACTATACTAAGGTATCTTAATTGAAGTGGTGTGTCTTTAAACCATCAAAGATGAATTTCTTGCTAGTATTCAAACACATCTTCTGAAAGCTGATTGGGTGCCCAGGTCAGACTCTTGTTTTGAAGTCTCTTCTGACTTGCTCTTAATCTTGTTATATGCTTTATTAGGGCGTTTTACGTCATGGTTTATCCAAATTCTTTTTCATACTGCAAGTGCTCTTGGTCTTCATCATAATTTGTTTGGAAAACTCTGGGAACAATTTTTTATGAAGGAAAATGAAAAATTTAGGCAATGAAAAGCCTCGGACTTTAGTTTGTTTAGAAGTTGCATGATCTAAGTTTAAATGTTATGTATGCTCCATTTGACGTTGGGCACTAGGATGCATTGCTTTGGTGTACATTGGGCACTAGGATGCGTAGCTTTAGTACACCATTAGCGAGTTGATGTTGGTGTAGTTTGCAATCCGGTCTGTTTGATCTTTGCTATACTAGAGGCATCGCTGCTCAGCTTTATGGTTTTGGGATTGTTATTTGACATTTTCTCAAGTGGGATTGTTTAGTTTTTACACCAATCTAAGCATCAAGTTTCACCGCTTTGTTTGTGGCATCTATCTTTTGTGCTTTTAACAGCTCGTTTATTGATTGGAATACGGGAAATATTGTCGAATCTGTTGCTTGTAATCTGTTCAACTACAGTCATTTGCTTTTAAAATTTTGGTAATGAACTACAGGTTGGTTTACTACATCTCGAAATTGTTATCTGCAACTTTTATGTCCATAAGCTGATTTCAAGAGCTTTAACCTTCTAAGATCGATCATCTCATTCCACAGTTGCTTAGTACGAATTAACTTCTAGCACTTATTGCACTTCTAACAATTCCAACTATGCAGACCAACTGCATTGCTATTTAAGTTCACCAGTGTTATCATACTAAGGTTTGTTTACTTTTATCTTATATATTCTTCTTGACTCCTTCTGTTCTCTCATAATGCACTCTCATTCGTTGCAGATACGTTTGAATACTAGCAAAGATGTAGATGCGTTTTAATTTATTTGATTCACTTTCCTTTTGAGTGTTTCAAATACTAGCAAAGATGTAGATGGTGTTTATGCTTCCCTAAAAGAAGAAGGTAAGCTCTCTACTTCTTTTAGGGAAGTCTTCACCACAGTCCAACTCCAATTCATGCTTTTTGTATCTTACTGTACATTATTAATTATTTCCCAACGTTATGTCATTATCCTTTTTTGGCTGCGGTTTCTTGTTAGGCTTTGTTTTGTTGCAAGGATGGAAAGCATTATAATAGATTATATGGTAATATAGTTCATCCTGCAAATGCCCTTGCTTCAAAACCTTACAGCCATAAAAGATTTCTTTCTATCAGTAACTGTTCATCAAACAAAAAGCATGCAAAGGATAAGCTTTTTCCCTTGCATTAGTGGGCTATGTGTGCTTCTGCGTCACTAAACTATTTATTCATATTGTAGGGGTTGAAGCTATGTTAAAGATGCAAAGGATGGTTGATAGAACTTTGGAGCAAAAAGAATGCCATAAATGACGCTAATAGAGCATTCAAAGATACCTTGTATGTTATATTCACAGGGAGACCAAAAATTTCTTATGTATGCTTGTCAAACAAATTCAATTCTTCCTGTCTATCGGTGTGAATAAAACTCCTTGAATTAAAGGCTTCTTATTTTATGTTAAACTTGTACGGGATTTGTTGAGATTATGAATGTTGGTAAGTGGTGTAGTTTGCAAACGCCATTAACATCAACTTTTCTTGTCTTTATTGTTTACAATACTTGAATTGTGGGAACAGTTTGAAGGATTAAAGAAATTAAAAATATATATATTTCTAGTGACAAACCTTTAGTGACTGTTTTTTAGTCGCTAAAGTACAAAAGAAGGATCTGCTATTGGTTTTTAGCGACACAAAATTTTGTCTCTAAAGTTATTATTGATGGACTTTTAGCGATGGATTCTCCGTCGCTAAAAGTAATATTCTCTTATTATCACAATCAGCAACGTACTTTTAGCGACGAAAATTCCGTTGCTAAAAGTCTTTTAAAAATGAACTTTAAATAAAATATTATGGAAATTACCTTCAGCGATGGACTTTACCGTTGCTAAAGGTAATTAATTCCGTCGATAAAAGTTAGACTTTTGCCGACGAACCACTAACTTCCATCGCAAATCTTTAGCAACGGCCTTTATCCACTACAAGAAAAGAGGGATTTAGAGACGGACTTTTAGCGACAGAAGAAATTTTGTTATTAAAAGTCTTTTCAGCAACGGAAAACACCGTCGTTTCGACAATACTCCTTGAAACCTTAGTCACCAGAATCATGGTGGATTCCATCTACAAACGCAAAGTTTATGGCTGACTGATATGACTCATCATCATTTTGCTCACTTCTTTCTCTCATTCAAAACCGTGCATGAGACTTTCATCTCACACGGCGAAAAGAGGATTCCTCACTTCTTTCTCTCATTCAAAAATTCGCTGATAAAACCTAAAAAAAAAAAGATAGCTCAATTTCAAAATTTATAGCCCACCTCTTATCTTAACAGACAATATTTAGATAAAAATCCTATTTCCTTTCTGATTGAAACCTTGGCAAATATCTGACAAGGAGAGCAGATTTTCAAAGTACATGTCCCTACTTTCTGATAGGAAAAAGGCATACAAGTTTAACCAATAGAGGAGTGTTTTTCCTACTTTCCAGGTAAGATACATGGACGGTAGTTGGAGTCGGCGGCTCTCCTAGGGTTCCCTCATAGGCATATCTCATCTTGGTTGGGAGGTGAAAAGGTGAAAAAATATAAAACAAACGAGAACCAATCTTCCCAGTGTTTACCATGGGCACGATAACTGGTACACCAGAGGTCTCTAGGAAGATCAAAAAATAAGAGATTTTATCATTTGACGATAAGCTTGTGCTTGTTTGGAGAGATCTCGATGAAAATCCTTCGGTAAACATATTTAACGACGAAACACTCCGTCGTTAGAACGTTTTACTGACGTACTTTCATCAATGATTGTTTATTGATGGAATGTACCATCGATAAATAGTTTATAGGTTTTTTTTTAATTTTTTGATGATTTTCAAAAATATAGAGGCGACGGAATAATTTTGTCAGTAAAAACTCCCGTCGGTGAAAGCGGGGTTTTTTCGATGGACTTTTACCGACGGGTGTTTTCCGTCGGTAAAGGTCTTAAAAAAAATCCCCTTCTGCTTTTCTTTCTCCCGTTTCTCTCTCTCTCTCTCTTAACTCTCACAGGCGATATTTCCTCCGTCGCCATCCCCAGCAACCCAACCCCCGACGGAATATAGCCTGCCACCGCCGCTACCGCCGATCTTCAAACCCGAAGGACCACCGCCACTGCCGCCAATCTCGCTTGCAGTCTCTTGATTTTTAGGTAGGTTTTGCACCAGTTTTTCATATCTATTTGCACCCTTTTAATGAATTTACTTATAATTGTAACTATGCAATGCAACAATGTGTCTGCTTGTTTAGCAATTTGAGGTTTTTTTTGTCTTAACCTATATTTGTGTCCAGAGGAACAATGGCAAGAAACCCAAGTTCAGGGCTTCTGCTTAATCTCACTCCCTACCAACTTCGGCTTATACATGCGTTAATGTGAGTTTCTGTTTGTGCTTGCTCTACTTGAAGATTCAGATGTTGATTAATTACTTTGATATAGGATCTTGTTAGCCCGTTTATGGTCCCTAGCCTAGCTCAGCTCGACCCACAGCCCATGCGATCTCCTCGGGTTTCGAGAACCTCTATGTTCTTGGAATTTTACTTGGGTAAACGTTTGTTGTATAATTTTTTGCAAGCTAAGATAGAATAAAGAAAGTTCTTGGATTAAGCTCAAAACTTGTGCAATTGACTAATCTTAATACAGATGCTACATGTAGGAGACTGTGTCTACATCCCAAAGCCAAACTGTGTGTCTTCACAATTCAAGGTTCGTAGCAAATAATAAGGTTTATATTTTTGGCTCTTCTTTTTTGGGTTCTTACCATGTAAACGATTGGTTTTACATGGTTGAGTGATTGAAATGAGTCTAGTGATCAGCTAATTTGTACCGTGAAAATTTGTTTCTTGATTGCAATTGATTGGAAAGTTACCGCTAGATCTCCAGTAAAAGATAGAGAAATTGCTCTTTCAGTTCTAGTTTTAGCTAATGAAAATTATGATCACATTCCAGAGCCTTTTTGCTTCTAATTGAAAAGGTATAAACTTTATTTATAATGCAAAGTATGGACTAAGCCCTGAAATCTTTCTGTGCCATGTTTAACAACCAGTAAAGAAAGCTATTATGTTTGTCTCGTTAGCTAGTTCAAAGTGTGAGTCTGAAATGAAGTTCTCACCGTCTTAACATCTTCATAGTATATCTTGAGAATAGAAATTATAGGTTATACCTCTATTAGCCCTTCGCTCATTGTTTTAGTAGTACCAACATTCAAGATACAAATGTGAAAAACAACAAAACATCTTATTGTCTTGTTCTACAACAATTGAAGGCTTGATCTTATTGTCATGTAAGACTTGAATGTATGTTTGCTTTGATGCCTTTCCATTGTAAGATAAAAAAAAAAATAATTAGATGCAATCTCTGGACATTTGTCTTGTGTTAGCTTTTGAACATTGATTATTTGTTTGATAATTTTAGGTTGTTAATTGTGCATTTAAGAATTGTGATTATTGATTGATGATTTTAGGTTGTTAATTGTGCATTTGAGAATTGAGATTATTAATTGATGATTTTAGGTTGTTAATCGTGCATTGAGCATTTGAGATATTGAGATTATTGACGGAGGATGGGACCCAATTGGATATTGAATGTGTGATTTTTATTAATTTTTATTGCATTGAGCATTTGAAAATTGAGATTGTTGACGGAGGATGGACCCAATTGGATTGAGATACATGTTAGTTAGCACAGACACCACGTCCAATCGACGGTTTCTGGCATTTAAAAAATAAATCAATGTATGTCGATGCATCTGGAGGTGCTTGTTTGTAGGTGTCGGACACGTATCGGGAGGTGTCGGACACGTGTCCGGAGGACTCAGACACATGTCGATAGGTGTCAGACACGTGTCAAACACCATATCGACACCCTATATGAGGTGTCAGAATTGAGATTGTTGACTGTGCATTGAATTTAGGTTAATTAGGTTAACGCGACATTTTTAGCACCGCCTGGAATCTCATCGTGGCTCCAGCACTAGCTATAATTAGCCATATTTAGTCCTAATTAACCATATTTTAATAAATCAATTAACCCTAATTAGCTCTAACGAGCCTAATTAGTTTCAGTTAATCCTAAGAACCCAATAAAATCAAATTATCTGTAATTATCCCAAATTAGCCCAAATGAACCCAATTACGCACATATTGATTATAGTTAGCCTAATTAGTCGTAATTATTACTAACATAACCCAATTAAGCCTAATTAACCTTAATTAAGACTAATCAACACTACTCGGCACAATTAAACCCTAATTAGGACTAAATAACCCTAATTAGTCCTAATCTACCTAATTAGCTGTAATTATCCGAAACAACTCCTCATTAACAATAATTAGCCCTAACATAACCCAATTAAGCCTAATTAGCCTTAATTAGGACTAATCAACACTACTCGGCACAATTAAATCATAATTAGGACTAAATAACCATAATTAGTCCTAATTAGCTATAATTATCTAAAACAACTCCTCATTAACAATAATTAGCCCTAACATAACTCAATTAAGCCTAACTAACCCTAATTAGGACTAATCAACACTACTCGGCATAATTAAACCCTAATTAGGACTAATTAATCCTAATTTGTCCTAATCAACCCTAATTAGCTATAATTAACCCAAGGTACTCCTCACAATTAGCCCTAACATATCTTAATAAATCCTAATAAGATTAATTAAACCCATAACGCTAAACCCTAAACCCTGACACTCGTAATTAACTCTAATAACCCAGTTAGCCCTAATTAGCCCTTGTACATCCCATAATTACTCTATATTGTCCAGAGATGGTTCAATTACTCGTTGTTTACAAATCCTGCATTCTTTATATTAGTTATTGTTTTGCGAAGTCCATTGGCAACGAGATGGTTCAACTCGTTGCCAATAAATTCTATTTAATGTGAAATTGGTAACATATGCAACAATCTTTCTGCAGTTTTGATATTTCAGAATGATTCTTGCATATGTTATCAATTTCTGAATGCATGCATGCATAAAAATCCGTAGTTCCCGTTCAAAGGTACTCATTACAAAGTAATGCTTTGTAATAAGCCTTTGGATATTCAGTTATCAAGTCCAAGAAATTGCTCGTGACATATGACAGTGAGCTAGACACCAACCACCTGTCTTGTTACCTGTTGAGGTGAACAACGAGGAGGACGATCTTCTTCTTCTAACAACACTACATGTAGGAGAAGAAGTCATAGATGATGATACAGAAGACGTGAAAAGTGTTGAAGAAGATGTGATTGAGTCTATTGATGAAGAGGATGAATTAGATAATGAAGAGGACGATGAGTCCCACGAAGCAGAGGACGACGAGTCTAGTGATGAAGATGATGATGATTCCCAAACTAAAAATGATTGACTTGTAATGTTGTAACACCACGTATTCATGTAGTAACATTTTAGAACTTGGTTCATATTGATGTGTTTTTTGCACCTCCGTTCATATATATAGTGTCGATGATGAGTTCTGCCAAATTATTATTTTTAATGTGTTATTGTCATTGCAATTTATCTATACTAAGTCAAATATGAATAGATTACGGGCTATTCGTGGTCGGGGTAGCTACCGAGCTGTTTCCTCCCCGGTGGGTCCCACCTCGTCATTGCCCACTGATGACGAGGCACATAGTGCTCGCATATAGCAGATGGGCCCCAGCTCCAGCCCTAGCCCCAGCCTTCCCCACAGCCAGACACAGATTCCTCCCACACGCTCGTTGATTCTCCTCATTCTGTGGGTTCTGCCTCAGGTATAGTTGATAACAGTGTTTAGTTAATTTTCGCTATCCTTATATCTAAAGTATATTTGAATTGTCTTAATGTCTGTGTTTTGTATGATCTCGACGAGGCAGTGGCCCGACACGTGGGGTACGCATTGACCCCCAGCGTAAACAGAGAGTTACGCTCACCCAGGAGGGCCAGTAAGTAAAACAAATCACATCATGCCTTATATTTTAATTTTTGGGGTGTTAATTTATATTTGAATTGTATTAATTTATTTATTTACTTCTTTGGCAGGATCCTGGAGAATCAGGGGAGGACAAAGATCGGCGTTCTTGTGAAGGGTCAATTCTTTGAGCCACGCCTGTACTGGAAGGACTGGGATGCCGCTACGAGGGAGTCCTTATGGGAGGAGTGGCTGATACATTGAAGTATTTTTTTCTGCGATAGTATTTGTTTAATTATAATTTAGTATTTAAATTAATTTGTGTTATTGAATGCCTTGCATGAGGGGTTCACCTTTTACTCGCCTGATCAGCAGGCGCTGGGGTGGCAAGCCTTCTTTGCTTACATCAGCAAGAATTACCGCCGATGGCTCCACGACGCACGGGACCAGGTGAAGAAGATGCTGCCCGAGTGTGCCCCGATGACGGATATGAAGACATATCCCCCACATTGGATATCTCCGACTGTATGGGGGCAGATGGTAGATCAGTGGGTTGTGGATCTAGGTTGGGAAACCAAAAGTAAGAACGGGGCCAAGAACAGACATAACAGAGATTCGACGCACATGGGGGGGTCAGTGGCACACGACGTCGTCTGAAACATGAATGCGGTTTCGCACTCAGATCTGGAGGAGGATGAGGTCGTAGCTCTGACGTATAATCAGATGCACGTGAGGAAAAAGGACGAGGCGTACCGGGTGGGCCACTAAATTTTAGATATTGCCCGGCAGATCGATGTAAATCAATTTATTTAAGTTGTTAATGTTTTGTCATTCTATTCAATGTTTGTTGCGTTAATCAATGCACTAACATATCTTTAGATCACTGTTCTTATAGGCCTCGTATGAGCAACTTAGGCGGTCTGAGCAGCAGTCCGGACAGCCATCAGCTGAAAGGCCGCATACGCGGCCTGCTTAGCACGACTGCACGTGCAGTGATAGGATGGTCCCCACCCCCCTTTTCCCCTCCACAAACACTGGCTCCTCCACGTCCGTTGGCCGAGGAGGAGATCCAGCGCATTGCAACGGTGGTGTTATGGATGATCAGGGAGTAGGATCAGCAGGACACCCCTGCTGGACATGCCGAGCCGGCCCTAGATCAGCAGGATCCAGATCTGGGACTCGGTAACCCCTGATGAGCCCCTTCTCATGCCCGGTCCCAGCTTGTCCCCCCGCTCGGCTTGTACTTAATCTGCTCCCCTCCCCTAACCGGCTGTATCCGGTTCCCGGCTTGTACATTACGAGTTTTTTTATAATAAATAGTTTTTAAAGTTGATTATATATAGTTATTTGTGTCTTGGGGATTATGAGTTGTTGTTGAGGATTGAGTTTTTTATTACAGGTTTGGGCATTTGGAAAAAAAATTTAAAATTTGACTTTTAGCAAAGGATTAAATCCGTCGCTAAAAGTGTACTTAATTCTATGATTTTAGCGACGGAATATTCCGTCGTTAAAAACATCATTTAGCAACAGAATATTCCGTCGCTTAAAATTATATTCCGTATCTAAATTGAAATACGAAAAATAAAATTAGCGACGGAAATCATGTCGCTACTTTATACATAAATCCGTCGCTGAAAGTTCAATATTAGACGACGGATTTTCAAATTACATCGCAAAACTTTTAGTTACGCCCTTTTATATGAGGGAGTTTTAGCGACGGTAATTTCGTCCCCCGTCGCCAAAGCCTTATTCCTAGTAGTGATCCAAACAGACTTTTAGCGACGAACAGTTAGTCGCCAAAAGTCTTTTCTGACGGAAACTGACTTTTAGTAACGGAAAAGTCCGTCGCTAAAAGTCTTTTTTCTTGTAGTGAAAGGAACTTAGGTTGTCGAACATTATAAATCATAATCTTTTTTGGCTTTATCTAGCGGCGTCCTTGTAAATGGAACAATGTTGGTGATAACATCATGTCACTCACAAAGTGAGGTACATCTTAGTCGATATAAGTGAGGTACATCTTAGTCGATATTGAGGAGCATTGTACATAGTGTCGTGAAATAATGCCAATTTATGTCTTAACAAAGTGTCTGATGTCCTTAAAAAAAACTAATAATCTTGGAGAGAGTTTCATTTTTTCGGTCAGTAAAAGAATAATGGAGAGAGAGAGAGAGAGAGAGAGAGAGAGAGAGAATGAAACTCATGCTTTGTCTATCACGTCTAAGAGTTACTCAAGTTATCCTACTTACACATAGAAGCTACGCATGTTCCATAATGTAACATATTAAGCGATTCAGAACTCGATCGGTATATGCTCTTTGTGGAAGTCCCATCAGGTTTCTTGATCTCTCTTGCTAAATTTCTATGCCAGGCCTATGAGCTGCCTCTCCAAGGTCTCATGTCAAAGAATTTAGAAAGTATTTTCTTTACAACATGAAACAAGCCTAAATCACTATCAACACAAAGTCTATCATCTGCATACAAAACTAGGAATATATATTTCTATATTTCACTCATCTTCAGATATTTAGAAGAGTACATAGTATTTTCTACACAACCAAACCTCATGAAATTTTTAGGATCATTGTCACGAAGCTTGCTTGAGACCATAGATGGACTTCTTTAACCGACAAAACATATGCTCCCTACCTGCCACCTCAAGAAGCACGAGGTGGTGAGAAAATGTTATGCCACCTAGCAAACAAGATAATGCTAATAAAAGCACGACAAAGGCTCGAAGCACGAGGTGATGAAACAAGGTTGTGCCACATAGCAAGCACGACAATGCTAATCGAACATGATGAGGCTCAAAGCATAAGGTATAACAATTACATGATGACACCCAACAAAAAAAGGAAAATCTCAATTGTCACTAAAAATCATCACCATCATCATCTTTTTTCTCTCAACCAGTAATCTATTAGAGAACCTCTAAAAACTTGGGGTGATACAATTTTATTGAGTTGAATTGACACTAGGTTCTAGACAATTCTACCCTTCACAAGAAAGGTCTTTTAGATCCGCTTGATAGATTTCTGTCTGAGCCTGACGTGGATGCCGAGCTCAATACAAATAATGACGACAATGGTGATGATGGCAATGGTGATGTCGGGGATGATTGTGATCAGCCTCAGCTGCTTATGCAGCGCATTGACGAGGCGGGCATTTCCTCAGGTTCTTCTACTACCAGGTATGAGGCTCTTCTTTGCTCACTCAAACGCGATGCAGTTGTGGATGTTTCCCTGTTTTGGGCGCATGGATAACAGCTTCATTTGGATGGACCTTGTTCATGGTCAGCTTAGTCGTCGTCTTTTTTGCATGGAGGATCCTTGGGGTATCCAATGTCCTGAGGAGGATTTATTTTATTATCCACTTCCAACGTACCAGGGTTCTTGGGCTACTAACCTATATATATTTTCTTATGCTTATGTCTTCAGACTCTTTTATGTACTTCCACTTTATTGTGAATGATTTTAGTAGTGATGTATAATTTAGCACTTTGTTTCAAGCTTATTGGATGCCCATTTGTTTGATTTTATACTACACTTTTGTCATGCTTAATACACCTGATGGTTATTCAAGTACTTGAGCTTTCTTGATTGGATACCCTTATTGGCTATATTGATTTTCATGGATGGATACATATGTTGATCACTTTCACACACTCGCAACTCTTGATCTTTTTAAATATGTCAAAAGGAATATATATATATATACACACACACACACACACACACACACACACACACACATATATACACACACACACACTAGTAAGGATCACGAGCTTTGCATGATATATAGTGTTTTGAAATAAGAATATTCTAAATCTTGGTTAAAAATAATTAAAATTAATCAATACGACTATTTTAATTAAACGATAACAACAAATCAGTTGTTAACTACTAATTAAATACTCAAAATATGAAAAGTTCATTATCCAAAACATGGTCTTACTTTCAAATCCGAATTTTTCACGCCAATTATCACCAATATTTTTCACTATTTATCATACTTATTTTTTTGTCACATCAAATTGCCGCTAAACAGAATTCTGACTGTTCCATATTATATTTTGTTATCTAAGGTACACTGACATTACAATTACTCTCAAACATCTCTCACAAATATCTAACTCTCACGAACACTATAAGTTTGATTGTACAACGATAAAAGTGAAGAAAGTTTTTGGAGATAATTAATATCAAGTGTTTATATTAGAGTTTTGGCACTTTTTCCTGTAAATATCACTACTAAAGTTCAAAATATCATCACTTATGATTTTCAGTATCATGCATTACCTAACATGTTTTTTTCTACCTAGTTATGGTCATTTCTTGTAGCAATGATTATAGGGGGGGTCAAAAAATCCCCTACATACTTTGCTTTTGATACTGATCTATTCTATAACTCCCTCAGTCTAAAAAAAATTGATTTTTTTTTGGACTGTCCTAAAAAAATTGATCAGTTTTCAAAGTAATAAAAAAAATTGTAGTTGTTTTTATATGTTTACCCTTTGTAAACATTTTTTTATTCTACTTCTCTCTCCATATTTAGTCATTCACCAACCATTTTTTCTCTACTGAATCAATTTCGTCCTGCCCCTCTCTCTCTCTCTTGAGATAGAATAAGAAACTCGTAAAATAAGACTTATATCATAAACAAACATGCATCAAATATGATCAAATAATTTGGGACTAAAGGAGTATAAGTGTCATGTATCTCTTATTTTAGGATTAAAGTACAAAGCAAGTCTTTTTCAACTTTTTCTATCTTTAAATTCCAACGTTTGAGTACAATTTGTCTAAAACGACACTTAATCTTAATTATACTTTCTTTTTTTCTACTTTTCAATTAAAAATTATATAATGTAGTCCAAGTTTCTCTTGATAATGTACTCTAAAGCTCTCTTTTATATTTATCTAGCATGACCTTATTCATCGTAGTAATAAAATAAGGCTATTAATTTAGTTGTAGATGTAATTTTAACATATATTTGCCTTGAGATTTTTTATTTTTAATACAGACTTTACCTTCTCATCTAAAAAGTATATATACATATGTGTTTCTGTGTGTCTTTTTGAAACACATACTACAAAATGTACATTCGAATTTGATATCAGATAGTGTGGTAATGAATTAAGTAACTTCAATAATATTCACAAACCAACATTTTTCACCCGATATTTATATATACGCATTTTTGTAGTATTCACAAACCAACTAAGGTCTATCACGTCTCACCCTAACAAAACTGACTGAAACTCATGCCTCGTGGCTTGAAAAACATATTAAATCCGGCTCTTTAAGAGCGCTTTAATAAAGTTTATTACAGTGTCATTTATTTTTGGTAAGAAGTTCAACAAAGCTTTTGGTCTTATGATGGTGGGAACTAAGGAAAAAGTGACATGGGGAGAGTGGGCGGTATCTTCCCTTGCCTTTCTCGAGAACATTATATAAGCCTTGACACCACTACAAGGCATACTAGCAATCCAGCCTCTCTCCTAGGTCCATAAACCACAGCTATAATCTCATCAATGGACTTCACATTCTATGTACTGATGATAATCTTTTCTCATCTCCATGTCCAACCACTAGTGGCTGCTACAAATATGAATGGGTTTACCATTGATCTCATTCACCGTGACTCGGGGTTCTCTCCATTCTACAACCCTGCAACTCATCATGACACTGTGTTCCACGATAGGAGGCCGATAGCCCGTCGAAACACGCGCTTCCATCCATATCCTGAGTCCACGGTAAAGCCAAGCGAAGCTGAATTCCTCATGAAGATTTCCATCGGAAGCCCACCTGTTGAAAGCTATGCCATTGCAGACACGGGAAGTGAGGTGGTGTGGGTTCAATGCGTGCCTTGTGACAACTGTGATAAAAACGATTATTCTTCTCACCTCTTTAATCCACTCAAATCATCTACTTACAAAGAGCTCTCTTGCCGCTCAAGACCTTGTCAAGGTCTCCCTAAAAACTTTAGATTGTGTGACAGCGTCAATAGCACAATCAAACCTAAACGATGCGACTACTTTTATGGATATGTAGATTTGTCATATACCATCGGCGTTCTCTCCTCTGACACCTTCACCTTTGCTAGTGCCAAGAGTCATGGTCGTTCTGTTAGTCTTCGCTTTCCCAAATCCACATTTGGTTGTGTGCACACCACCAATGGGAGTTTTGATAGTCAGGCGGCTGGACTCGTTGGCCTTGGTCGCGGACAACTTTCGTTAATCACTCAGTTGGGTGACCAAATTAACCACAAGTTCTCGTATTGTTTGTTGCCCGCGACATCAAACACTACGAGTAAACTGAGATTCAGAGATCAGGCCGTTCTCACGGGAAAAGGAGTTGTTTCAACTCTGATATTTTCTGAACCAGAAGATCCCAGTTACTACCTTAAACTTGAGGCTGTGAGCATAGGGAAAAAGAAGATTGTTAACAGCCATTTTACTCCAGCTGGTAAGGGTAATATCATATGTGACTCAGGTACGCCGCTGATTTACTTGAAAACTGATTTCTATAATCAAGTAGAAGCTGCAGTCAGAGATGCTATTAGTTTAAAGGCAATAAAAAATCCAGATCCTGAATCAAAATTTAAGTTATGCTACGACGCAGGTCCTTCGATAGATACCCGGAGATAAAGATTGTGTTTCATTTTACTGGTGCCAGTGTGACTTTGAAGACGGTAAACACATTTCTGGGTGATGAGAAGATGACTTGCTTGACAATGGCGGCTACTGAGGGTGACGCTTTCTTTGGCAATCTGGCACAGATTAACTTTCAAGTGGAGTATGATCTTGCCAGCAACCAGGTCTCCTTTGTACCTGCTGATTGCTCCAAGTATTAGATGTAAAATGGCTTCCCTCCACAGCCATTAGCAATCGCAATTTATAAATAAAGAAACCTATCATGCAATATATCCATGGAGCTGTTTTCCTGATAACTGCACCGTACAATCTTCTTTTTCCCTATGCTCACAGCCTCAGATTGTTAACAGCCATTTTACTGCACCGTGCCACACGCGTGGCACGGTCAGCAGGGTCGCTGCCCGAAAAGTGTCACTAAAAGTAGTATTTAGATGCGGACAGTTTTAGCCTTTTTCAAGTAGAATATGAGCTTGTCAATAATCTGGGCTTCTATGGGTAGACTGGCTAGAGCAAGTGCCCTTGTCGTATAAATTGAACACATTGAGATTAGAAAGAAAAAAAAGACAGATATTTCGGCCATAAACTAAGTTTGGCCAGGTTAATTGGTACTTTTAAAGTGGTCAAAGAATGGTTTCTCCCTAAATTGACTCGGACATTGACCCTTAACTCATTAAATAGGGCCTGAAATTTCAAAGAATTACTTGAATATATATTTTCAAACATCTTGAATTCTAGGATTTGACATTCCCACTTTCATGTTGAAAGGGCCAGGCATACAAATTTTTGGGCTTGAACTGAAACTTGCAATTGATTTGTAGGCAAAAATGCCACAATTGATTTCAATTTGTGGATTCTTTTTTGCATCTCAAAGAGGAAGTTTCCGAAAAAAAGGAAACTATGACTAAAACTGAAAGAAAGTGCACCCACAAAGATAAGGAACCAATATTTTTATTAATAATGAGAGTTTACAAAATTCAAGGGCTCAGGTCTAAAACTTGAATTTCCAGACAGAAAAGTTCTCATATAAGAAGAATAAGACTTTGATTCATGTCATCATTTGTTTTTGGAAGGGTTCAATTGTTGTGTTCTTCTTTGAGTTTGGTTTCAAATATTTACACTACAGCAAAATATAGAAAATAATTATAAAATAAATTCACAAAGAAAATAACTTCGCCTAAAGTAACTATCATTTAGAAAATAATCAACTACATTTATTCCTAAACAATAAAAACACATTTTACATGCGTTGGTCTCTTCCAATGAGAAAATAAGTTCCCAAACTATAGTCATTTCCTTTTTTGCAAATAACAATAGAAGTTTTAATGCCATTTAGTGAGTCTCGTTTCCAATCTGTAGTTCCCGCTACCATATTCAGTCTTGATGAACCAACTCTTCAACCCCACTGTAGCAGGACCATATAAAACGGCAGCACTTGTTTTTATCAAGAAACTTACAATCATTTAGATGAGTTCCCTAAAAGCTGCAATGTTTCTCATAGCTTTATCTATTGTGCCTCCTTCTCCAAGGAAATGCAGAATATTACTGAAACCTCCCAAAGCATTGCTAAGGGAGTTAGACCCTAGGCGTTTTGAGGAGCAATCACTTCCATTGTTAGGTTAGAGTGTGACTTGACTAATTAATTTTATGACCGACGTATGTCTGAATAGGTAAAAATTATTGGACAATTCGAAATCAATGGTCTCAACGAGAAAGAAAATTTAAGTATGTATTACAATAACTCATGCCTCCTTTAGTCTATCCTTCTTGATGTAGCCAAAAATAGACTCTCAATCAGCATACAATATCTGTCATTCTCAGTCAAACTTGCTAAATTATGAGATTGAAAGTTACCTTTTGGGTGAAATAGGATTTCGAGGAGACACTAACATTATCCCTAAGGATTAGGCACGAATCCCAATCGTCACTTCTAAATTTATTAGAGTTCTAATACCCATGCCTATTTAAAAAGGGTTCCCCCAGGTATGCAAACAACTATTCACAAAACATTGTGTTTCGTGATTTTTCATTTTATCGTGCAGCTGCAGTCTGACGTAAGTATTGGAGAGTTCCTCCGCTGGATCCCCCACCCTGCGGTCACTCTTTTTCTATCTTGCAGGTCTTTGTTCCAGGCTAGTCTTCCTGATGAACTTTATAGCAGTAATAGATTGATTTCATCAGTGGCACCACGAGAGGGAACATGGCCAATCATACAACCTCTAACAAATCTCCCCTCAAGTGAACCAATGAAGATCGCAGTGAAAACTCAAGCAGGACTCGTCGAACCAATTGCTGACATGATCGGCACACGACGTCTACTCGCCGGAAGGACCAGACAACTTTTCAACAGAAAACTGTCTTGTCAATGTGACATCCAATACTCAAGAATTAGAGGAATGATGATCTCGTCATAGTCATTCGCTCACCCCTACTCTGCAAATGATAATTTGCATCATCGCATCAGTCGCAAATTATTCAGAACACCACATGTAGATCTGACCAAGGAAATCCACAAGCTAAAAGATATGGTGAACACCATCCAGAGAACTTTAACAAAGCAGATCGCCTTGACTTTGACATCAATCAATCGCTTTCGCCATGACCTGAACCATCTACACCCCCATTTTTCCTAATGGTCAAGTTATGACAAGAAGTAATGCTCACGATACGACCCAAACTAAGATCCAGAAGAAAGAAAGGGTGAACATGAAACCCGAAACGGTTAATGTTATTGAAAGGATCTATTAGAGGAAGGCACCTCGTACTTCTCCACATCACAACAACGTCGCTCCCAACGACGGCCCCAGCCTAGAGTTAATTGTCCCCAACTGTCAGTTATTGGATACCCTTTATCCAAAGTTATCAATGAAGCGAAGTTGTCGCCCAACTTTAAGATGCCACACTGTGATCAATATGACGACGGCGACGATCCAAGATAGCATGTCTACCAGTTCGAGACCATAATGATGCTACTTCAGGTCTCGGACGTCGTTATATGTCACACCTTCCCAATAACATTCAGAAAAGCCACGCACCCTTGGTTCAAATCACAACGCCCAAGGTCCATCCACTCCTTCCCTCAACTATCAGACCTTTTTAAGAAGCATTCTCTGAGTAGCCGATCCAGACGAAAGAACTCTGCAAGCTTCCAAAATATTATGCAGGAAAAAAGTAAATCTTTGTTCCTATTATCTCGGTCACTTCAACATTGCAATACTTGAAGTAGATAATCTGGATGAGTCGATGAAGTACACAACTTTTTTACGTGATCTCTATCCAACATCGATATTTGCCTTCTCAAAGAAAAAAATTCAACCACATAATATGAAGGCTCTTAGACAAAGAGTATATGTATAGCCAAGCAGAGGAATACTTTGAAGCCTATCCAACCTGTGCTAGAGGAAAAAAAAACCTGGAGTACGGAACGCGACCTATAGAAGAGAAAAGCCCCAAAATTGAGAGTAATTCTAAGAGAGCAAAGCACGACGAATGGGGCCTCAAGAAGCCACTCGTCGTCATGAAGAGTTTGACGCTGCTAAATGCAATCCGGTTGCAAACCTTACATGAAATCAGCGATAAAGGAACCCTTGAATGGCCGACCAAGATGAAAGCACCCATAAATAAAAGAGATAAAATCACTTTTACCACTTCCTCAATGATCATGGCTACATAACTGACAATTGTACATCTCTTAAGTGAGCAATTGAAGCACTCATCAAAAGGAGACACTTGAAAAGCTATGTCACCCTGATCCCAAAAGGGAAGCACCCCCACTAGTAAAGAATGGAGAGGCACAATACGACAAAACGGGCACCATCAACACCATTTGTAGAGGTATAGTAGCTAGTGCTCTGTCCGGGCAAACTCATAAGGTTTACGCCAAAGAGGTAACATCAGACCATTCTCCAAATAAGAAGATATCTCTACCTATAATCTTTTTCTTAGATGATAATCTTGGGGACGTCAAAATACCTCCTAATAATCCCCTCGTCATCACACTCCAAGTAGGTAATTGCGACATAAGAAGAATATTGGTCGATAACGGTAGTTCGACATACGTATTGTTCTATGATGCCTTCAAGCAGATGGCTATCCTATTTGATCAACTCCATAGAATAGACTCATCGTTGTTTGGTTCCTCTAACCATCTCATGGTGGTAGAGGGAACTATAAGTGTCTGTCGTTATATGAACAACCGGCCCAGGCTAACTTAAGGCTAGTTTTTATCGTGGTTCGTATCCCGTTACCATTCATTACCAGATGTAGCGGCTTAAAGCTATTGAAAGCAACAATATTGACATACCATCTAAAGATGAAAGTCACTACCGAGCATGCCATAGGCCAAGTAAAAGGAGACCAGACTGTAGCATGGAATGCTACATGATGCTACATGTCGAGCAAAGAGAAAAAAAATCCCTTATCATCAAATATTTGAGGGACAAAATAAAGACACAGAGGGGAAAGCAAGCTAAAGACTTAATAGACATTGGGCTTTTCCTAGGCAACAAGGGAAAAACTATTCGGATGGCTCAAGGCTCAAGAAGGATGTCAAACTCAAGCTTGTCAACCTCCAGAGAAGCTATGCTGACATCTTACCTAGATGGCGGCCAATATGCCAAGGATTGATCCAAGGGTAGTCACGCATCCACTGAAAATTGACCCGGCCAATAAACCTATTAAACAAATAAAGCAAACTTTTGCTCCATAAAGATAGGTGAAGATTGAGGAGGAAATAAACAAGCTATTGAAAGTCGGGTTCATCCAAGAAATTCACTAACCAGATTGGAAAGTCAATGTTGCCATGGTTCCTAAACAAGTGGAAGATGGAGGATATGCATCAACTTCATGGACCTAAACAAAGCATGTTAAAAAGATAGCTACCCCCTGCCATGGATAGACTTCCTCATCAATGAAACATCGGGTCATGAGTTATTGAGTTTTATGGATGCGTATTCCAGCGATAATCAAATTAGGATGCACGAAGCCAATGTCCCCAAGACGTCATTCATCACGAAAAGTGGACCCTATTGCTATAAGGTTATGCCTTTCAGAAAAAATATGATGGAACCACCTACCAATGCATTCTCAACCAGATCTCTCGTGACTTAATTGGAAAAATTATGGAGGTTATGTGGATGACATGATGGTGAAGAGAGTTAAAGCAGACAACCATGTTAAAAACCTCGAAGAAACTTCCGGTATTCTAAGGAAATACCAGATGAGGCTTGATCCACTCAAGTGTGCATTTGGTGGCATCAGGTAAATTCTAAGGATTCATGGTCTCCCATCATGTGCCAAAGCAAACCTCAAGAAAATTAACACTATCCAGGCCAGGACTCCTCCAGAAACCATCAAGCAGGGAAAAAAGTTTAGGCAGAGTTGCTGCCGTGGGAAGATTTATGTCATTTTCAGTAGAGAGGTGCTTACCTTCTTCAAATCAGCCCGACGTGCGGAAGACTTTATCTGGATAGAAGAATGCCAACACTCTTGTAATAACTTAAAGCACTATCAACACGCTCTTTCTTTCCTAACCAAACCTTTGCCCGTCAATGATCTTCTCTTGTACCTTTCATTAAGTGAAGTCGTAATCAGCACCGTTTTGGTCATGCAAGAGGACAATACTAAGAAGCCCATCTAATACATGAGTAAGGTTCTACAAGATGTTAAGACACGGTATCCCAATATTGACAATGTGGTGTTGGCCCTAATTTTTTATGTACGGTGCTAGCGTCCATATTTTCTGTCTCATCGAATAATAGTCCTAACAGACCAGCCACTCTGGAAAGTCCTTCAAATCAAGAAGCAACAGGAAAGCTAGTGAACTGGTCAATGGAGTTAGGAGAGTTCGACATTTAGTATCAACCATGCACAGCAGTTCAGGCAAGCCTTGTCTGATTTTATCATCAAATGCACCCCACCAGATGACCCTCCACAGGTTGTCCTATTAGAAGATCCACACCCTTGGATGCTTTAGGTTTATGGCTATTTACACTTGAAAGTAGTAATTCTCTCTCATCCTCATCAGCCTAACAAAATTCATCATTGAATATGCTCTATTTCGACTTTCAGGCGTCCAACAACCATTATTGCAAGGCCCTTAATACGAGAATTCGGTTAGCTCATGCTTTGAAGGATTACTCTCTATTCATTTTATGATGATTCTCAGCTAGTAGTTAACCATGTTCTTAATGAGCATAAGGCTAGGGATGAAAAGATGTTACAATATCTCCACTTAGCCAAGACTTTTGCCATGAAATGCAAAAACTTTGGCATCCATCTAATTGCAGTAAAGCAAATTACTCAAGCTGACCTCTTATCAAGGCTAACCCTAATGGAGCCTTGTTTGGTAGATCCGATCTTCTAATATCTCACCTGTCGAAAGCTAACCAAAGATAAAAATGAAGCAAGAAACCTTCGTGTTAAACCTTCTCGTTATGCCTTAGTGGAATTCATACTGTATATGAAGTCGTTTACCCTCCCGTGTCTGAAATTCTAATGCCCATTGGAATTCAAATATGCTCTCCAATAAGTCCATAAAGGA
The DNA here is from genome assembly GCA_033070095.1 of Escallonia herrerae. Classification (NCBI taxonomy): domain Eukaryota; kingdom Viridiplantae; phylum Streptophyta; class Magnoliopsida; order Escalloniales; family Escalloniaceae; genus Escallonia; species Escallonia herrerae. Next base: position 34,774 of record JAVXUP010003162.1, on the reverse strand, counting down.
ATCTGCGAACACATATGACAAATGCCAGGATTTTGCTCTATCTCCCACACTCATGTTGCCTTGCTCCCTTCTTTGGTCTCAATAATTTTTTTTGTTATGTGGGGCATGGATATCTTTAGTCCCTTCTCTTTAGCCTGAAGACAGAGGCAATTTGTGATAGTTTTCCATCGATTACTCATAAAATTGACACAAGCTGAACCTTTGGCCACCACCAGAGAAGCCAACGTTAAGAATTTTTTCGGAAGAACATTGTTTGCCATTTTAGAATTGCCAAATCCCTTATTACAGAAAATGGGAAATAATTTCACAACACCAACTTTAGAGAATGTTGTGTTAACTTGTAAATTGACCTTTGTTTCACTTCGGTAGTACACCCCCAATTCTATTGGCAGACGAAACCCAGCCTTTGTCTTGGGATACATTTCATCATTTGCGCACCAAACTTGGCCTTTGTTCGTCCATGCAGCCAAGTTTGAGGCGGAGTAATGAAGATTCAAATTCGAATCAAACGTATCCAAATTAGTTTGAATCAGAAGATTTCGCAACTAACCATCTCTCCAAGAAAATAGAATAAGATTTGATTACAGTTTATAATTCAAATTATGAAGCTACCTTGTAGCTTTAGAACTCTATAATCTGTGTGTATATATATTTACATGACATAGCGAAGAGTTTATGAAGTAGTGAGACAAATTTCAAATATCTCTACTTCTCTTTATGGTCCGGTAAGCTTACCTTGAATGGAATCCCGTTTTTGAAGATTTTGAACGGTAACAATGTCGCCTGGTAGTAGCAGCTTCATCATCAAAAAACGATCCCATTGGTTGTACCGTATTGGGTTCGTTGAAATTTTGAGGGCTAATCCTAATCATATACATCGAATCATTCGAGTTGAAAGAGCTATTTTTGGAAGAGATGTCGATCAGAATGTCGGCCGAGTTTAAGCATTGGACCAAAAGGTGACTTTATAACTGTAAACCTCTGATAACGGAACTGGTCGAGATTGGCAATCCTCTAAGTTCTTTATCAAACATAGGCATGGCCTCCCGCCTTCCTCTATAAAGGATTGGCAGAGGTCCGGGCCAAGGAAAATGTTAACCCCTTCTGCGAACGGATTCAAGAACAACATACTCGTAAATCAGCATGGCAAGTGTCCTTGGCGTGACCTATGATACCGAACCTGCAACAAACTCTAAACAACTTTTCATAGTGGCAACAGAAAAGGGCTACATCTCCATTGAGAAGCTGTCAGAAGCCAACCGGTGTCCTGCTAGGGGTTAGACGTTAGAGCACGAGCGAATCAGCATTCTGAACATCTCCAATTTATTTTTGAGATTAGGGTTTTTGTAACCATGGAATAGCCAAAGGTTTTCCCAACACTTCACTAATCTCTTTCAGCTATAGGGAGTCTACAGTCACTGGGAACGGGGCTAATATTTACCCAAAGATTAGCCGCATGGAACTGCACCTCGCTGAAATCATGTGGTTCACACAAGTAAAGCCCCTCTAATATTCCAAGGACTGTTGGCCAACACAGTGTTTGCAATACTAGATGAATGGAACAAAAAAGGGAAAACGTGATCCAGCTTATTAGTTACCTTGACACCAAGATATAGCAGATCCAATCTTTTTTCACGTAAACCTGAATTGCTTCGTCAGATAAGACTTTCCTGTCCACGAAGGAACCGACAAGAACTTTAGAAGGTCGATCCCTCTCGCATATGATCTGAACATGGTTTGCTTGAAGAATGACTCCTTGTCTGGGTGTCAAGATCAGTTAGTCAAAGGCAGAGGTATAAAGCTGAATGAGGAAGTTTAAAGATGTAGCAGAGAGATATCGAAAGCTCCTTCAGGCAAAACAGGAGAGATGAGTGAATCACAGGTTCAAAAGTCTTCAAAACATAGATAATTGGCAGGAGTCTTTAAAATATGTCGTTGGAGATTCTTTTTCTTCATAAATGATATTTTCTTATGACGATCATCACACCCAGATTTGGATTTAGACATTTCATTTTTGTCGACCATCTTGGAGGGGACAAAAGGACCATCGTGTGTAATAGCCATGTCTCTTAATATTGTGATTCTAGAAAGATTTCCTTCTTAACTTTTCACGTACGGTAACAATTTCGATTGAACATTAGAGGCCTCGTGGAAGAGCTACCATCAATTTCCCTTATCAAAGCCATGATTAACATTTTTGTGTTAGCCAATATGTTAAGAACCAAAGCTCCCATACCACTTCAAAACAATAGAATAACAGTAGAAGGGAAGGGGTGGGGTGGGTTTTTTTTTTTTTTGTGGTTGGGGTGGGGGGTTTAAAAATACTAACTAAAATTAATACTAAGTCATGAACAATTTTAACAACCAAATGAGTAATGAATTCGACAATTGCATTATCCAAGCAATATACCTCAAAGTGAGTATATCAACTATGTAAACTTGCCAATCTCACAAGAAGTACAAGGCATAAAGTAAAAAAAGAAAGGTTTAGAGATACTTAACTTAACAACGATAATTTTAACATAATTTGGCTCAAATTACCCAAGCCTACGCCCACTACTTTAAGGAAGAACGGTCACCCTTAAAACTCAAGATGTATCCTCTTGCTATCATTTGATGCTATCCACACACCAAAGAGAAGTTTTGACAAACTCAAAGTTCCAAAGTTTGACAACCCCAAAATTTGATACAATTCTTTTGAAATGAAAGATTTGTGTCCAATGAAGAACACTCTAAAAGATGACAAGTACAAGTTGAAGCTTTAGAACAAAGAGGGATGAATATATTGATGACAAAACATCCTAAGTATAAGCTTACAATGAATGCTCTCCTGAGTTCAATGCGACATGGGAGATTGCGTAAATGCTTTGAGCCTTGAATAATTGCACTAGTTGAGGGCTTGAAACAAGATTGCTATAGGATAGAAATGTCCAAAATCAATTTATATAATTGTGAAAAGAATATTGTAATTTTATGTTGCTAGAGCATTAAACGAATCAAACTAGCGAATACAGTTGAGTGCATTCCCATTATAGTCATTTGTATTACCAAAACTAGACACTAGAATTTGAACTCCAACCATGCAGTCTACTGAATCCATATTTTGGGGACACACTACCATATTGCAGGCGACTAATTTATATCCAATGCACTCAACTATATTGCTCAAAAATTACTTTTCCCTTTATTTTCAAGGTGAAAAACATTTTTGTATGAAAAGGAAACCCATCGCAATTTTCTAAGTCAGTCATTTAAACAATCATATCTCTACGTCTGGATAAAAAGTAAAGAACGATATGTCAAATCATAATTTAACTTTGACTAATCTTTAAGAAGACCTTGAAGCATTTTGACGAATACCTCTATCCTTCCATACGACCTATATTTGATCATCAATCGTCCCTCGCATGAGTATCAGATTCAAAACTAAAGCTTCATGAACTCATATGCATATTATACACCTTAATTGCCAATCTTGGTTATCAACACAACCGAATGAAGCCTCGGTTTAATAACCATAGGGCTACCAACACCTTTTTCTTGGTTTGGTTACATTTTTTCATTTTCAGTTTAGAGATATTATCCAAACAGTGGGGTATTCAACAACATGGAACCTATCATTTGAGAAAAAACACCACCCACTAACACCAATCCCCACCGGACAGCCACCACTGAAATCATTGAAAACACCATCCCTCAACCTTCAATCGCCACCCACAGCCACCGAAATCACCTCAAACACCACCCTCTACCATCAATCACCCCCACCAAAATAACCGCAGATACCACCATTTACTGGCGATCTAAGCCACCCATGTCCACACACAGTCAACCACAATCACCACTTAAATCACACAGCACCATGGTCTATCCTCGATCCCAATCAACAACCACCATTACTTTGCCACGACCACCACCAACACTCCACCCAAAGCCACTCTTCTCCATTTTTTTCCATGGGTGCATCAATACAAATAAAACTCCACATTATTGGCCTAAAACCTTTTCAAATGAGTAATTGTAGTATTGAATAGGTAATTGTGGAGGTGGTGGTGCAATCACAGCTGTTTGGTGATGGCAATGGGTTTGGCGGAAGCAAAAGTGATGGAGGGTCCAGATCTCCCACCAAGGAAATGAACAACCCAAATTCTTTCAGAACGGGGCCTTGATATGACAAGGATCTTGACTCGTAGACCCCTGTTACACGATAACATTGTTGTGTCCATTCTTTAACAGCTTCACTTATAGAGTAGATAGTAACTTAACATGGTATCAGAACTTTGTTTTGACAAGGTCTTGAGTTTAATTCTTCCCGCTTACATATTTAATCCTCCCTTCATTATGGTGCAATTTGCACTCTGTTTAATTGTGCACTTGGTGATGGTGCACCTTGATATGTCTCTCCTCGTGTAATTAGAGGCTTGCACATGAGAGGGAGTATTAAGCATGATAAAAATGGTAAATGAACAAAATTAGGTGTAAAGAACAACATAAACTACTTTTTGAAAAAAAATGCCAAGGAACAAAAATTTGTACCATTCAACAACGAGAACGCACAATATGAATCCTGAAGATAAATATAGAAAGCAAAGATGATAAACAAATTGGGACAAGGGATGTAAGACTTGGAGAGGCCGCATGTGACATTTTTGTACTGGAGGAAGACACAAAAAGTAGAAGCAATCGAGTGAACCAAAAAAGGGTTCTACAGCATGATGGCTATAGTATAATACTTCATAGCGTAAAAAAATGGCATAGGATTCTATGCCATAAGGTGATATAAAACAATGAAACTTCACTTATAATCCTTATGAATAGAGTGATGTTCACCCCTACAGGTATAAAAAGATCATGGGCTACTCCCAAGGCAGAGGTAATGAGAGATTGTTCCCAGTGCTGGTGTGAAAAGTGTGAAGAGATACAACAGAAGGGAGTTATTCTTTCTGACCTTGTACATTATTACCTTAATGAGTTGAAAGTTTGTGTGATAGAGCATGTCGCCATTATTCTTTTGCTAGCCATTTTAAAAGAGCGAGTAAGGTGTGAGGCTGTGCATGTCCATATGTTGAAGAGCTCAAGTAAAATGAAGCAACATAAGAACCACGGCGGGAATAAACTCAAGGACAAACCATGGCATGAACGAAACAAAACGAAGTAATGATATAGGTAATATTCTACTGGGAAGTTACGTAATAATTAAGCTTTAGCGAAATGTATATGTGTTCGAGTCACGTGCTAGCATATTGCTCGTGGGGGGGACAATCCAATAGCTGAAACATATATCAAGTAGGAACACACTGAAACAAATGAGATGAGACAATGGGGAAGAACTCAACCGCCCTTGATCAATGCAGTGAGCCAGGTTGACATGATAAATCACCTGACTAATGCAATTTTTAAATGTGTCTTACGCATGAACTAGTCAAATGCATACTTCTGCATTTGATCATAATCACTTTCCAAAAGTACAATAAGTACCATGCTGGCCCTTAACTTTCACAACACGCAACCATATTTAGTTCTTGATGAAAGAACGATGAAAGAACAGATCATATATTCCGCAGCTGATGAACATTTTCAAAACAACAGCAGGTAAACAGTCTAACTTCTTTATTTACGTTGATTTTATAATCAGCTTTGCTTACAGATGCTTCAGTTTCTAGCACAGAGCTCCCTTATATTGTGCGCAATGCAGGCGGTCAAGGCACTATATGAAGTGGTGGCTCAATAAGGAACAGGAACTCGAACTGCAGGGGGGCCAGATTTCATATCCTCCATAATAAGATTTAGGAGAGCCAGAGCCACCGGACCTTCGTTGCCTACAAAAATGGAAAAACATATTTTGCAAGCTAAGAGAAAAGAAAACACAATAGTTCTCAATGCTACAAGGTATGTTACATTCATTTAATTGTTCCATGCATAAATATTCACTAATATGTCTTGTTTGTTTCTCAATGCTCGACATGTGTTGACGAAGAGTCAGTGCATGTTTTAGGTGTGTGTGTTAGAATAGAAAAGAAAATGGAAATAAGGTCTTTGGCAAGCAGTATATGTTTTGCTCATCTATAGTCCCAAAAATGAAGATGTTATAGAAGTAATCTTATATGCGAAAATTGCTTTGAGTTGGGAGGTAGAATTGCCACAAATTTTTCAACAAGCAGACTTCAGAATGCAAGTTCAAATTTTAATAGAGAATAAGTTCAAATTTTTGAACAAGCAGACTTCAGAAGGTAATAAGTTCAGGACCCGAGTTGCTTTGATCTAATAGCTTCAGATAATATTAGTAAAACTTTACTCATTTGGCTTTTTAGGAAAGGATATGAAGTTTCTCATTCATACAATTACTAATATCTACTACACAGCAGGGGACAGTAAGCTACCTCAGCATCACGACATGCAAAAAACGCACAAACGGGTCTACCTGTGCCTATAAATGATACGGACAGAATATTATCTTTGATGCATGAAGATATTGGTTAAATTCTGCCATATGCATGGTTTCCGTTCTACCTAAATTTGGAAAAATTTATAAATCCCATTATGACATCCGTCGTCCAGTGATTAAATGAACATATTGGCACCTGAATATATAGGCTAACTCCCAAAACATTCCATAACGAGCATTCTCCTTTCGCTGCTTTAGTCCTACAATATTATCTGCTAACCTTCCCTCACGAACGTTGCAGCTTTTAGCCACAAAATAAAAGCATCGCTGCATGTACCCTGTAGGTAATGACAGATACACCTTCTAGGGACATTCAAGTGATGCTGATTGTAAAAGTAAAGCAAAAAGACAGCCCCGTCCAATGGAGGATACATGGAAGTACCAACTTGGCCAAAATCAGTAAAAACCATTCTGGCAAAAGATTTAGTACAGGGCCCACAGTGGTAAATCGTATTATACAAACTATTTTTGTGCGTTTCTTGGACTACTACTGTTAACACATAAAAAAGATTGCAGGTGTCCTTACCGTCACCTATAACATGTTCGTCCCACTGTAATACCGATCGCACGAGAGTTCCGCTTCCTATTAGCATCATTTCGTCTGCTCTTTTCCCTTCATCCACAGCCACATTTCCTGCTCTGATCCCTTTAAGCTTGCCATCCCGCACCAAGTCTTCTGCAAGAACCATAACCCTTTTAGCAGTGCACCCACTAAGAATTTTGTCAAAGTGAGGCATCAGAAGTTCTTTTCCCTTTGTAACAAAAGCCACATTCATGTTAGGCCCTTCAGCAATAAACCCATCACTGTCCAACCATATTGCTGCATATCCACCATTTTCTTCGGCTTCCATCTTCGAAAGCACATTTGGAAGGTAATTTACATTCTTCATGATGGCAAATTGTGGGGGTTTCATTGGGATAGATGAAGTAACAACTTTTACGCCCTTGTAATCCGATGGTGACTGATCGTAGATTACAATAGCGTAAAGAGCTGATTGGTGACAGCCAGATGGAGAGAGTTGAAAATCGCCAGGTCCTGCTGAAAGCCAGTATCTCAGTGATCCTTTTCTGCATTTGGAAGCACTCACGGTTTGTATGAGTATTCTTCTTATGCTTTCCCTATCAAAAGGGGGCGTTATTCTTGCCATATGCGCTGACTGTAGGAAACGATCAAGGTGTTGTTCCAACTCGTACAGATATCTGGTATGTAAATAACAACAAAACAAATGCAAATAGTTCATTAGCGCTTAAATCTATCTCACATACTTATTTAAACTGCCAACTAAATAAAAACAGTAAGTCACAAATCGGCGTATCACATAGTCCAGCAGTTCCACAAATAGATGCAGACCTTAAGAGTATTGATCAAATTTAAAAAGCAGAGTAAAATTCATCGTCGGGCTTACAAGTGAAAGAAGGGGGTTTCGTGGGAGCCATGAAGGAGCTAGCTACGAAACTAGATAGCTGAAGTACTTTTTCATGCTTAAGCATATATAGAGTAGATACAACTCTTTCAAATGCAGTTTTGCAAGTGACAACACAAGATGCCTCAAGTTTATTATGGTGTCGCATAACAAGGTTCTAAAGGGCCGGTATAACTTGATATCAAATATATATCACCATTTTATTAAGGTTGAAGTTACTAACCCATCCATTATCGCTGCAGTATCAAAAACTCCATGCCCTCTATGGACCATGTGGTCGTCCATGGGGATTGCCATGGCTGCCGGATCTGTAGTGACTCCACCAAAAACACTAGAGTACATAGCCAGATATTTCTGCTTGCTTTTGTAACATTCTCTAGTCTTCCTTAATCTTTCAATGGCCTAAATGGAAATTCTGAAATGTTATTAACAATTTGGGTCAATCAGATTTTTAGTTTTCAAACTTAAAATTTAAAAAGCCAAATTGAGCCGTCATTGGTAATTGTACAATATACCAATGCTACGGTTACATTTAAAAACAATCTGATGTACTTAATATAACAGTTACCAAAGGAAAACGATATTTAAACCCTTCGCTTCTTTCGGAGAGACCTTACTTAGATAAATATGATTCTAATCTTTACTTCGAAATCAGCCCCATGTCTCTTTACTAGACAAAATGCATTTGGGTACACGTATGATCTTCATGGAATTTTAGATTTTCCGAAAACGGACATTTCAAGGAGATTTACCAAAAAGAAGTGTCACCAGTAGTACCTCGCTTCCAAGATTTGAGTCCTTTGACTTTGAAAAGACATTTTGAAAACTCTAGGAGATAAGTTACGTATATTTATTGCACAAGTTAAATCAGGTTAGCAAAAAAGATAGATTGTGGTCAATTACTATGCATTAACAAACTCTCTAAAGAACAGTGTTCATATGTCAAAGAAGACAGTGTTGCAATTGCCTCTTTTATCTTCTTAATTTCATGTCAAATAACAATACTTGCCTACTTCCAAATGTAAGCTGATGTTTCAGATAGAATTGTTCATGTACGGATTGTTTACAAAGGAATAAAGAAAGTGAGAGTACCTCAGAACATGAAAGAAGTGGGACATCAGATATTTGAGTAAGTTCTGCCACAATAAACTTTAAGCATCAGCCTGTATCCTTGAATTTAAGCCATTTTCATACAACTGTATGCTGAATATGATCAATTATTGGTCAATCCATCAGTAAAGATAACAGAAAAAGAAAAAAGTCTTACCAACTGAAGCTTGAACCCGAAACGAATATCTGACCGAATTTGATCGTGTGACTGTGCTTCCGAAGACCGCAAGTTGGTCATATGGAGACCCATGTCCCAAAGACGAAACATTTCGTGAAATTGTTATCTGTACACCGAATTTTGGTGAACTATGTGAGATTTTTGAGATGGGATTTGCGAGGGATGAGAGAGAAGCCATGGAAGCAACCTATGGGAGCTAGCTATGCTAAGCAACCCGATCAAGAGAGTCGTATAGGAAAGGATCAAATTTGTGTTTTCTACACTCGGAAAATTTGTTTCATCGTATATGGATCATGGTGGTCGAAAGATTCGAAGATTGGAACAAAATACCAATAAAAGGACCTAGTTTTTGGCACCAGCACCAGCACTATTAGCATTTTATTTTATTTTATTTTTTTGTCTTTGGCATGACACTCTTACTCTGTAATGCATTTTAACGTCACCTTTAAATGTCACTTTATAATTGTGATTCGCGAAAGAGCGTTAACTCATTTTCATTCCTATTATTCTAACCAAATTAAAGGGGCAACTACGGCGTGTTGGTTAAGTCCAAGGGTTAGACCATGTCCGCCCACCTCTTCATAAGTCATGACTATGTCCAGTGTAACCCATCTATGAGCTAAATAATATTTGTCCACGCCAAGCGTAACAAATTTGGTGGACATAGGTTGTCCATAGTTACGAATTACTTGTTTTTTTTAACGATTCCGAAACATATCATTGACCATCGAACTCTACAATTGAGTCATGATAATGAAAAAAGTATATTAAAATCTCAAAATGAAACTAAATATTTGGGACAAAATGAGAGAAAAAGACAAGAGTTTCTAATCCTATAATAAAACTTGAAGTAGGAAAAGAAAAGTTTTTAAAGGTCTCTAAACATGAACAAAAAGTGAGAATCATCGCTCAACCTAGTTCAGAAAAATATGAGCAAAATTGAAAAGAAACTGCAAGAGGCATATAAACAACACAATTACGTTTATACAAGTTGAAAGTACCTTAAGCACAAGAAGTCACGTGTTTACCGTTAAGAATCACATTTTGATGCCTAAGGAGAGAAAACTTCTATTTCATCTGTTATGTCGGCAAAGTCCAAGAGAAGAATTTTAATTCCAATTACAATACAGACAATCAAACTACCAAAAAAAAAAGTTGCTAAAACACCCCCACAACAACCCTGTCGCAGCCACCATAAACAAAAACTCGCCTAAAAAAGAAGATGATATTGGACAAAATGGTAAAGACGGGGAGAGAGAGAAATAGGAGGGGAAAGTAATTCTATATGAACTCTTGATAAAATTATGCAATCTAGATTAGTAAAAGGATATGAAAATAGCTCGCCCGTGAGAGTCGTGACAGAGTTACTGTCCTAAAGACATTATCGCCTCCCTACGTGCAGGTGTTGACGACAGATAATGTCTCCAAGATAAAACTCATTGACGAAGCTATGTCTCCTTCATGTGCACGTCCACTGGAAGACGGTATGAACCAGTCCACGATCACATTGCCCAAGTATAAAATATATAAAATAGATATAAAGAAAATACATCTTGATAGGAGAGTAGAAAACTAAGTTTGGAAGCATGATCGCTTCTAGTCTTCTATGTCACACACCCCATGGCCTTATATACTTGGCCAATCATAATCCATTTATTGACCACATAAGTAAGTTTAAAAGCTTTGTAACTCATAGAATAATGATAATAATTCTCAATAATGCCAAATAATAAGCTATATTATACACACCATAAATCAATGAGTTAATAATACTCATTATTACATTGTAACTCATTTCATAATGTATAAGTGAGTAAATATCATATAGCCATAACTAGCACTATAATAACAATACTTTAAGGTACATTTTTATTTTATTAAAATATTCCAACATATAGACCGTCTATTGGACTGTTGGGCTGCTGGAAATTTACTTGGTAGTGACGAAGATAGAGAATGGATGCGCGTCACTGGGCGTAACGTACTGGAGCGCCTTAAAAGCGTTTCCTTAGTCGAGGAAGGTAAACATGGGAAATATGTCAAGTTACACAAAGTGATACGGCAAGTAGCATTGTATAACTTGCTAGCAAGTACCGAGCACGAATATTTGGTGAAAGCTAGTGAAGCTTTACAAAAGCCCCCAGATGTAGAAAACTGGGGAAGAAGAGGTGGATCTCTTTAGTTGACAACAAATTGGAAACATGACCGGATCTTCCACATTGTTCGTTGCTTTCCACACTTTTTTTGCAGAGAAACTCGACCTTGAAAATCATCCCTGCAAAATTCTTTGAGAATATGGAGCTCCTCTTTGTTCTAGACTTACATTGTACTGGAATAACAAAGCTACCACTTTCTCTATCATGGCTGAAAAGTCTTAAGGTACTTTATCTGAATGGTTGCATTGCTTTGGTGGAGCTTCCTCCTGAGATAGGACGACTCCAACATCTCGAAGTTCTTGATATTCGCCGAAGTGGAGTAAAAGATATGCCAGATCAAACCAAGGGCTTGAGCCGTCTGAGGCGTTTGCTATTATCTTTCACTAGTTCCGGAGATGAAGAAAAAAAACAAGCTGTGGAATTCAACCGCAACGTGATTTCCAAGATTTCTGAATTGAAAGAGTTGGTCATTGATGTGAAATCACACCAGCACCTCTGGAACGGGATGCTAAATGCCTTCATTGAAAATGTTCATAGCTGGACAAAGCTAGCAACTTTTCAGCTTTGCTTTCTAGACGGGGTTGTCGATATCATACAAGTGAAGGATGGTACTCTAAAACTTTGTATACCCGAAGAAGCTAATCTTGGAAGCTTTGTTGAGAAATTAGATAACTTCGACTTCGAACTCCGCCTCTTTTCAAGTTTTTATTGGTTGCCGAATGTCGTCATATCCTCGGATCCCTGAGTTTTGGCATTACGAAAGCTACGTAAAATATTGCAATGGGGAAGGCCATCAGTTGAGGGTTTCGAAGTTACTTGCTAAAGCTGGTGCACTGGAATTGGTTAATCATAATGACCTTGAAGATCTATACAGCTTTTGCAGTGCAAGCGGCGTGAATGGGATCCAAGGCTGTTTAGTAGAAAGTTGCAACAAAATTTCAACGATTGTGGATGGTAGTCGCACAAATGACAGCCCAATACTTCCGAACCTGGGGCATTTATACATAAAGAATCTGTTAGAGTCGGAAAGCATCTGGATGGGTCCTGTGCAGCAGGGGAGCCTAGCAAATTGCAGACTCTTGTTCGAAGTGGATGTCCAAAATTAACTAGAATCTTCTCTCACGCTACAAATTGAACAACTTACCGAGATCCAACATCTGGAGATTGATAACTGCGATAGAGTCGAGGAGATAATTATGGAATCTGAGAATACAGGACTAGGACCCCGTGTTCTTCCACAGCTAGTTGAACTCATACTTGTAGATATGCCAGAGTTGATAAGTATTTGGTCAGACGACTCCCTAGAGTGGCCCTTTTTGGAAAGGCTGCAGGTACGTGGGTGTCCCAGGTTAGATAAATTACCCTTCAGCCAACATAATGCGATGAAGCTGAGGTCAATTGAAACTGTTGATATATGTCTTGTATTTATGTCCTATATCGGTTACTCAAAGAAGGTTGTAACTAGGCCCTTAGTATATAAGACATCTTATCCCACATTGATTGGGGAGAGAAGATCACTACTTTCTCCAAGTATAAGTAAGGTGTCTTGTATTGTGTTTAAGGGAAAGATAGAAGAGTCCTTCTCTGAGTAAGAAAGAGAGAAGAGTCCTTCTTTGAGTAGGCCAAGAGAGGAGAGTCCTTCTCTGGCCTTCCCAAAGAAGAGTCCTTCTTTGGGAAGGCCAAGATAGAAGATACAAGAGTCTTTCTCTAAGTAGGAAAACAGTTGAGAGATACACGTGAGGGAGCGTTGTAAATTTGACTTGTGCATAGTGAATTTGAGTTCTCTCATATTTCTTGTGTTTTTTTCTTTGGTTATCGTGTTCCATACATATTTATCTAAAACGATTTCGTAACAGAAACAGAGGAAGAATGGTGGCAAGCATTGCAGTGGCAAACCCAGGAGGTGAAAGAACGATTCCAGCTGTATCACACGGACGGGTAATATATTTGTCTTCACTAATTTCATTTTCCCATGGTTGTTTTGACAAAAATCAAACCCTCAGATTTGATTTTTCGTGAAGAAACTGTCTGCCGCAAAAGCCCAGACGTGTAAGGAACTTTAATTTAGATCTGATCCTCTTTATGAGTATTTTCCAACTTTGCGTTAGGAATTTTTTTTTTTTTTTTGGAAGATTAAATGTCGTAGATGCCTATATATATATATATATATATATATATATATATATATATATATATATATGTGTGTGTGTGTGTGTGTGTGTGTGTGTGTGTACACGTGGAGAGAAAGTAGGTTTAATTTGAATATTCATCTTTTTCGAAAGAGGTTATGGTCCGTTTGGAACCAATTCTTTTAAGATTTGGAATTGGATTTGGAATTCAATTCATTTTTATTTTTTTTTTGGAACGAAAGGGAATTCAAATAACGGAATTCCAATTTTTTGTTTGGAGAACAGAGGAAATGAAAAAGTAATAAATTTTTAGACAATTAGATCCTTGACTTACGATGAAAAATAAATTATGGTAAGTGGTTTCAAGTGTGTAAGTGCCACCACATGGTGGTGGTGGCGGCAACAGCACTGCACGGGATAGGAACATCGACAGTGGAGGTGGTGGGGTGGTCAAGTGATGGTAATAATGGTAGTTGTGGTATCGAGGTGTTACAGGGTGTAACTGGTGATCATCAATTGATGCCAATAATGATGTCGGTGGCAGTAGTAATGGCGGTTGTAACAATAGTGCTGGCGGCGACAGTAGTGATGGTGGCGGCGACAGTGGTGGCAGTGGTGATGGTGGTGGTGGCAGTAGTGGTGGCGACGGTGGCTGTGGTTATGGCAGTGGTTGTGATGATGGCAATATTAGTGGCGATGGTGGTGGCGACGACGGTGGTAATTGTGGTAGTACTGGAGGCAGCGGCGACGGTGGTGGCAGTGATGGTGGCGACGATGGTAGTTGTGGCAGTAGTGGTGGTGACGGTGGTAGTTGTGGCAGTGGCGGTAGTGGTGGGGGATGCAGTGGCGGTGGTGGTAGTAGTGGTAACGGTGGCAGTGGTGGTGGTGGTAGCAGTAGTGACAACGACAGTGGTAGTTGTGACACTACTGGCGGTGTTGACGGTGACAGTAGTGGTGGCGGTGGGGGTGGCTGAGGTGGTGGGGGTGGTGGTAGTGTTAGCGGTGGTTGTGGTAGCAGTGACAGTGGTAATGGTGGTGGCAACGACGGTGGTGGTGGTGACAGTAGTGATGGCAACGATGGTGTTGATGGCGACAGTGGTGGCGGTAGTGTTAGCGGTGGTTGTGATGGCAGCGATAGTGGTAATGGTGGCGACGTGGTGGTGGCAATGGTGATAGTGGTGGTGGCAACAATGGTGGTAGTGGTGGCACTAGTAGTGCTGGTGGTGGTGGTAGTGGTGGCAGTATTGGTGCCGGTGGCGGTCTTAAAAGTGGTGTGGCAGTAGTGACAATGAACATGGTAGTGATTAGTTCATTGTTGAATAAATCTATAAAAAAAGGTAAGATATGTAAATAATTACTTTTAATTCATGTAAATCGAAATCCCGTAAAATCCGGCCATTTTATCGGATCTCACACTATAGAAACAAATCCAATCAAATCTCATAAAATTCAATTCCAATTCCTTTTTTTAATGTTCCAAACAACAAAATTTGAGAATTTGATATGAAATATCATTAATTTCATAGTTCCAAACAAACCAGAAAATCAAATTTCAACTGGGGATATAAGGTTGACATGGACCACATGGAACCCCTGCAGTAATAATATTTTTTATTTTTTACTTAAAACTCCAGCCTCAAGGCTGATGCAATCTGCTGCCAGAGCTGATCTCACTCTCAGCAATGGAGGCTCTGGGTTTAATACAACATTGATGTCTTTTGCATTATTTTGAATACTCAAAATAATTTTCAGCCTAAAAAATATGCTAATAATTTCTAGGGGCATTAACATATGATAAAATATGTTTTCAGAAAATTTTGGACCCTGTGAAAGTAGTTGGATATTTTTCCCAAATTATTTTCGTATATATAAGTAACGGGTTTTGACTTTTTGAGATTACAAAGAGTTACTTATCTCATATGCTATAACCAGAATGTTATGAACATGGGAGAGTATTGCTTAAAACACATTTTCGATATGGCCAACAAGTCGTGTTTCCTTCCTAGAAATGCAGAGTTTGATTCCAACATCCTCAATTGTATTAATACATCAAGAAAACGAAAACCAAAATTATGTCATTGTCCTTGGCTATGTTGTCTTAAAAAATGTTAGATATTATTTGTTCTCAAGAGGAAACTAAAAATAGAAAGTGAACAAATTATACATTGCTTGTCTACTCCACTAATTATGTGATTAGTTATAATTGTGGCAACCAATTTACCCGCTGACTTCGAGAGAACAAACTTCTCTTAGCTTTCGGTGTCAAAACTCTCCATGCTTGAGCTACAAACCTGCAAGTCACAAAGGAAAATCGAAGCTAGTGTGAAATTGTATGCAATTGTATGAAAGTAAACTTATGTAACGGCGACGTAGTCGTGAGAAGGGTGACCTCTTAATGCATCTGGAAGATGGTTCGCCACCATGCATTCGCATTTGAAGAAATCATTAAGAGTAGTTTTGATATGGAGGGTACTTTTGTCTTAACACAAACTGAAGTCATTAGGTAGGGATTTGGACAAGCATATTAAGGTGCAGAAGTAGATGCTCCCCACTTACAAATACTGATATAGCTAAATATGTCCACCCAACTAAATGGTGACACGTGGCGTGGTTGACCCCAAATCGACTTTGGGATTTGGGTTTTCTGGATAGGCTCTAGAGGAGGTGATAGAGGCCTTGTAGGACTCTACTATGGGAAGGAGAGTCCTAACGCAGTTCTAGTACGTCTAAGGCCTATCGGGGGAGAGTCCTCAACAAGGGAGGTGTCTATATGAGGAGAAAAGCCTCAGGTACACAGACAAGTTCACACACAAGCACCCAGTGCATTTTCTGTTATTCAGAACTCTACCCTTGTAGCGACGTTCTGACTTTAGCATCGGAGCATCCTCCACCGGAACATCCCCGGTGGTCACTCTGTGTTCTATTTTGCAAGTCCATTTCCTGGCTGTGGTTCCCGATCAACATTCTAGCAGCAACATTTTGGCACCATCCGTAGGACCAACAGGGAACATGGCGAGACAATCATCTTCAGACACTCCTGCAGACAGTCGCTCCGTCCAAAATCGACGAGCAAGATCAAGTGGCTCCCGTTGAAGAGGGCGGCAACCAACACCATCCCAACAACATTCCAATAACGACTGGATTAATGTGACTTCAGTCACCCCGAAGACTACTGACAGCTCCCAGGGAACTCGTTCCCCGACCCCTCTTTTAAAAAGAGGAGACTTGCGCCATAGCCTGACCCGAAAGCTGTTTAACACTCCGAACGCAGATCTGACCTGAGAAGTCCACGAACTTAGGGCGTGGTAACTACCTTATAGAAAAAGCTTGAAGAGGTAGCCCCGACGATTTCTACTAACCAGATGCATCTAGATCCCAGCGACCTTCGTCTTAGACTAACCTCAAGGTCCAACTATGGTCGAAGACATGAATCAGAGACTGATCCCAGCTATCAGCTAGAACAAGAAATTGAGAAACATGTCACCAGAAGTGGCTCATGTTTCCGACGCGAGACGTCAATGGAAGACAGCATGAATTCAATCCCCGTCTTAGGTGGCAAAATTCGAGATCGACGCGGCAAGGACCAAAGGCATTGTCCCCAAGGACGAATTCATGCCTTCAAACGAAAAGTGTGTCCCCAAGGGTAAACTCTCACAAAACCATCTCTGGGCCCTGCCCGGAGGAATTCACTCCCCCAATGGAAGACTCTGGATACCCCTGTCCAAAGCAATTGAGAAGGCAAAGCTTCCTCCTAATTTTCGGATGCCACAATGCGATTTATATGATGGGAGCGGAGACCCTAGAGAGCACGTCTACCAGTTTCAAACAAATATGCTACTTCTTCAGGTCTCAGATGCCGTCATGTGTCTGGCTTTCCCAACCACTTTGAGGAAGGCAGCGAAAGCGTGGTTTAAGTCTCTACGACCTAGGTCCATCCATTCCTTCGCCCAACTGTCTGACTTGTTTCAAAAACATTTTGTGACCAGCCGAACTCGGAGGAAGAATTCAGCAAGTCTCCTCAACGTAGTCCAAGAAAGGAACGAATCCTTGTCACGATATTTGGGGCGTTTCAATTCGGCGACATTAGAAATAGATAACCTGGATGAGTCAGTAAAGTACACGGCTTTTATGCGAGGGCTTCGTCCTACATCCAAGTTTGCATTTGTGGTAAATAATAGTCCCCCTGGAAGCATGAGCGCCTTATTGGATAAAGCCAACAAGTACATCCAGGTCGAAGAATACTTGGAAACCCACAAAGAACATCGAGGGGACATGAAGAATCTGACGGGGTTCCAAGCGTTCAAGAAGGGACGAAAGGCGCCCCAAAGAGATGTTAGACATGAAGAATCTGACGCCATTAACTGCCAGACCATCGCAGATTCTCCATGAGATAAAGGATAAACAAATCTTGGAAAAACCAGACAAGATGAGGTCGGCGCCTAGTAAGAGAGACACGAATTTGTGGTGTCATTGCCACAATGACGATGGCCATACTACCGATAATTGTGAATCGCTCAAGCGTGCAATAGAGGCTCTTATCAAACGCGGACACTTGCGATGGTATATCCGTCGAAGAAATGAAAAGAGGGAAGCCACTCCCTTAGCGAGAAGAGAAGAAGTGCAGGAAAATGTGGACGTCATAAATACTATCTCTGGAGGAATCGTCGCAGGAGGCTTGTCCGGGAAGGGACGAAAAGCTTACGCAAGAGAAGTCCTCACAACTGTAGGCCCGTCGACTAAAAAACAGAAGATAGAACCGGCCCCAACAATATCCTTCTCTGACGATGATGTCGGAGACACAAGAACACCTCATGATGACCCCCTGGTAGTAACCCTTCGAGTGGGAAAATTCGACATGAAAAGAATTCTCGTGGATAATGGGAGCTCAGCGGAGGTACTTTTTTATGAGGCGTTTCAAAAAATGAACATTCCACCCGACCGCTTACGGAAGATAGATACGCCTCTATACGACTTCTCTAACCACCCTATTGTCTGCGAGGGAATTATTGCATTGCCAGTAATCGTGGGTGCCTCTCTGACCCAAGCCAAGCTGATGCTAGATTTCGTGGTAGTACGCATTCCTTCGGCCTAGAATGCAATTCTAGGCCAAGCAGCGTTAAACCAGTTAAGGGCAGTGGTATCAACATACCACATGAAAATGAAATTCCCCACGGAGAATGGAGTTAGGGAAGTCAAGGGAGACCAGATGGTGGCTCGGCAGTGCTACATGGCGTCGTGCCGAAACAGAGCCAATGAAACCCTCATCATTGAAGATTTGAGGGACGAGACCAAAGTCGAGAGAGGCAAGCCCGCCAAAGAAAGACCCATTGATATCGAGTTATATCCAGGAAACCAAGAAAAGACAGTAAGGGTGGGAACAGGTTTATCAGACGACCTCAAGCTCAAGCTTGTAGACTTATTGCGAAGCTACTCAGACATCTCAGCATCCGATATGCCCAGGATTGATCTGGAAGTGATCACCCATAAACTGAATGTGGACCCGCTCAAGAAGTTGGTCAAACAAAAGGACGTTCACTCCAGAAAGACAAGTAAAGATTGAGGAAGAAGTGGACAAGTTGTTGGCAGCCGGATTCATTGAGGAGATATCATACCCTGATTGGATCGCCAATGTCGTGATGGTACCCAAGTCGAGCGACCGTTGGTGCATATGCATCGACTTCACCGACTCAACAAGGCCTGCCCAAAAGACAGTTACCCGCTGCCACGAATCGATATCTTAATTCATGCCACTTCGGGTCATGAGCTGTTAAGTTTCATGGATGCGTACTCTAGTTACAACCAGATCAAGATGTGCATAGACGATATTCCCAAGAGTTCTTTCGTTACAGAACGAGGGTTATATTGCTACAAAGTCATGCCTTTCGGACTCAAGAACGCGGGGACAACTTATCAGCGCCTCGTTAACATGATCCTCCACGATTCAATTGGGAAAAATATGGAGGTATACGTGGACGACATGCTGGTAAAGAGTGTAGAAGTCGGGGCTCATGTGAAAGACCTCAAGGAAACCTTTGACATCCTGAAGGCTTACAACATGAAGCTAAACCCATTAAAGTGTGCTTTTGGCATAGCGTCAGGAAAATTCTTAGGATTTATGTTGTCTCAGTGGGGCATCGAGGCCAACCCAGAGAAGATAGCCGCTGTTCATGCCATGAAATCACCTAAGACTATCAAGCAGGTTCAGGAGCTTACAGGAAGAGTGGCCACGTTAGGAAGATTCATGTACAAATCAGCGAAAAAATGCCTCCCCTTTTTTAAGGCTATCAGGAAGGCAAAAAAATTCGAGTGGACAGAAGAATGCCAAAAGTCGTTCGAGGAATTAAAGCATTACTTATCGTCCCCACCGCTTCTTACAAAACCAGTTACTGGTGAAGACTTGTTCATATACCTGTCGATTAGTGAAGTAGCGGTAAGCACGGTTCTAATCCAGGAAGAGGAAGGCAAGCAAAGACCTATTTATTACATAAGCAAGGTCCTACAAGATGTGGAGACGAGGTATCCTCGAATAGACAAAGTGGCCCTTGCCCTTGTCATCTCAGCGAGAAAACTGAGACCATACTTCCAATCACACACCGTTGTCGTATTGACTGATCAACCTTTGGGGAAAGTTCTCCAAAATCCTGACGAGTCGGGAAGATTGGTAAACTGGTCAGTGGAACTGGGTGAGTTTGATATTAAGTACAAACCCCGCACGGCGATTAAGGCTCAAGCCTTATCAGATTTTGTTGTTGAATGCACAATACCTGAAAACCTCCCGTAGTTGATTCTTTGAGAAGTTTTGGATCCTTGGCTCCTTTATGTCGACGGCTCTTCTAAGGTAGGGAGTAGCGGAGCCGGTCTTATACTTATCAGCCCTGAGAAATTCATGATCGAATATGCCCTCCGCTTTAATTTTCAGGCATCAAACAATGAAGCTGAGTACCAAGCACTATTAGCAGAAATAAGGTTGGCACACTCTATAAAAGTAGACTCTCTTTCCGTCCACAGCGATTCTCAGTTGGTTGTGAATCATATTTTGGGAGAGTATGGAGCGAAAGATGATAGAATGGCCCAGTATCTCCAAGCCATGAAGACGGAAGCCGCGAAGTTTAAAAAATTTTGCCATCCGCCACATACCGAGAGAACAAAATGCCCAAGTAGATTCACTGTCTAGACTAACTTTCGCGGACATTTCGGAGTTTTCCCGAGCAATATACATTGAGTTCCTCCAAGAAAAAAATATTCAGCTCTCAAAGGAAATTGATGTAGTAGAATATGAACCTTGTTAGATGGACCCAATTATTCAGTACCTCGTCTCGGGAAAGTTACCTTTAGAGCGAAGCGAAGCACGTAACTTACGTGCTAAAGCTGCTCGGTTTGCTCTGGTGGATAGGGTGTTGTACAAGAAGTCCTTTAGCTTACCGTACCTTAAATGCCTAAGCCCTAAAGAGGCAGACTATGCATTGTAGGAGGTTCAAGAAGGTATTTGCGGATAACACTTGGGCGGAAAAAACCTGGCACATAAAATCTTGAGGCAAGGCTATTACTGGCCAGAGATGCAGAAAGACGCGATTAAATTCACAAAAAGGTGCGACCGGTGTCAAAAATTTTCCCCACTCACTCACACACCTGCGGTGCCCCTTAGTATCTTAACTTCCCAATCCCGTTCGCAATGTGGGGAATGGATATCTTAGGCCCCTTTTCGATGGCTACTGGCCAACGACGCTTTGTGATAGTCGCCATCGACTACTTCACAAAATGGACTGAGGCCGAAACATTGGCCACCATAACGGCGTCAAAATGCGAAGTGTTATTCTGGAAGAACGTTGTCTGCCGCTTTGGGGTTCCAAAGGTCCTGATCACCGATAATGGGAAGCAAGTCGATAATTCTAACTTTCGAAGCTTTTGTGAAGGTCTCTCTATTGGTCTTCGTTTTATATCGCTCGCTCATCCCCAATCCAATGGACAAATAGAGAACATGAATCACTCAATCCTTCAAGGGTTGAAAAGAAAGCTGGATGATGCTAAGGGGGCATGGGTTGATGAGCTCCCTAAGGTACTTTGGGCATACCGAACAACACCCCATTCTGTGATGAGCGAGACACCATTTCTGCTATGTTTTGGGACAGAGGCGCTGCTGCCCGTAGAAGTGGGCCTCCCCACGGTTCGAGTGTTGCAGTTTTCGAAAGCAGAAAACGAGGAGAATCTTAGAGGAAATCTGGATCTATTAGATGATGTGCGAGCCCAAGCTTTAGATTGAATGATTTCAACAAAACAGCGAGTCAAGCGATACTATAATTGCAGGAATGAGGCTATTTAGAGTTGGTGATCTAGTCCTCATAAAGTTGGAGGTTTCGGATCCAAAGGCTGCTGTCGGGAAGTTGTCGCCAAACTGGGAAGGACCTTACAAGGTATCGAAGATGCTTAGACCAGGCACTTATTCGCTGGAAACACTCTCAGGAGAAGCAATCCCGCGAACGTGGAATGCTAAAAACTTGCGACAATACTACCAGTAGAGTCCTGTATCTGTCACAAGATATTTCCTTGATTTTTGAGGGAGAGAGGGATAAAGTTCAATTGGATAATAGAGATGAATTATTTCCATTATAATGAGAATCCTCTTCAGTTTGAAATATATCATTTCGTTTGAAATATATCATTCCAGTTTAAAATATTTCCATTGTCAGGAAAGAGTTATTTTCCACGACCACACAACAGTGTTGATTCTCGCTCAGATAACGATATTCATGTTCCCAAGAACATTATACATTCAATACCCGAGGAGACTGCCCGAGCAGGTTGCCGGAACAAGTAAAACCACGAATGTTTTTCAAGCAAAGTATCACCCAATGTGATAGGGTAAGACACAAGTCTTACCTGACACGGTCTAGCTTTAGTTCTAGACCGAGAAACGGCAAAACCTAGTGGGAATTCGTCGTCCTACCTTGTTTTGTTAATTCGAAACTTGGCCGAGCGTGAGTGCGAGGCTTCTTTGCCAGCCCTTAGCTGACGATAAGGATTCGCGTCAAAGTAAAACGCAAGCATGATGTGGTCAGCTCAAGCTAAAAAACGCACACTTGCACAAAACAAACACCCTCCACAGGAGAGGTGACCCCTCAAGGGGACATTCAAACACTTAGCACATGCAACAACTTGCATGCACAGCTCTATGTACTCTCTCTGGAGAGGCTAACATGGGGCATAGACTCTAATGGATCTCAATATCCCATGAATTATCTTCCCAAAGATGATTCCGAGTAGCCTACTTAGGCGACATTCAAAAGACCTAGCTCTCAAGAGCTAAAGTTCTAGCATCCTACTCGGGCAAAGTTCCAAGGCTTAAGCTCCCAAGAGCTTAGGTCCGAACACATGGAATAGAGAAATATTATTACCCCTACAAGCGGATGGAGAATCCCTTACAAATCTGACATGTGTCTCAAGACAATGCAAGATGAGAAGAGATTCAACACATGATTGCGAAAATAAAACCCATCAACGGGGTAAACCAAAACAAGATCAAATTGCAAGCCTCTAGGGCAATAAGAGTACTAGGGGCACATCAACTAGCAATAACAAAGCAGGGGAATAAAGATAAATTGTCCTAAGAGGCAGGAGCATCCCCAGATCGGACACTTTTCTCCCCGGGAGAGATAGCATCTCCAGCTTTGGTAGGCGCGGCCATTTCCCCCGATGGCGACTCAAAGGTGGGAACCACGATATCATCCAAGAAAAGGCTAGGATACTTGGCCATCGTCAGTTCCTTGGCTTTCTGAAAGCCCTCCCGGAAGATAGAATGTCCATCTTCTGTCCGCTTCTGCAGCCATTCTTCCCCAGCTGTACCATCAAGGAATACCTAAATGGCCTTGTTTCCGATCTCGGTTTTCTCATGCCTTAGCTTCTCGCATTTTTTTTCTAGGCGACCGAAATTGGTAAGCAGATCAGCATTCTCTACCTTTAGGTTTTTGACCTCCTTATCAAGCTTGTCAGCCTTGCCTTCGGTTGCTCTCTTGTCAGTCTCAGCGGTGCGGGCCACGTCCATCGCCATCGCAAACCTGTCCTGCATCTGGCTGCTATAGGAGTATGCCTGAAAAGAGAAGAGAGATGAAGACGATGATATGGTAGAAGAATGGGAAGAGTTTAATTGAAAGCTCAAAGAGAATGAAGTAATTCAAATTACATTGTAAACAGCTTGGACATGCGCCATAACAAAGGCCTCATGAGGCTGGTTTTTCAAGATGAGTTTATTGCTTAGCAACACCCCGTGAGCTAAGTGCTGAGCAGAGACATGCGAGCTTGGCATTCCTGAGTCGCTTCTCTTAATGGTCCATCTGGGGCGAAAAATTGGATCCTTGTCGATGGAAAGATCCTCAACCACAAGAGGAGGCACTGGAGGAGTCGGAGCGGGGGTTTTTTTTACCAGAGGAGAAGAACCTTCCCCTGTACCTTCCTTCTTTTTCCCCTTGGAAGCCTTTTGGAGCAGACCCAAAAAATCACCTTTTGCACCACCTCCTTTGCCCGCCATTTCTGAAAAGAGAACAGGGTTAGGTAACATTTTGCAATTATAAAGGAAAGAAATGTATAAACATGGCTTTAGACTCTACCTAGACTTGGAGTCTTAGAAGATGACATTCCTATCGCCAGTCCTTGAGGCTTAGGCCCCAAAACAAGTTGAGACTCTACGACAGGAGTGGAAGGAACAGACAAAGCGAGGGCAGGAGGAATGAGCCCCGCATGCCGCATCTCTTGTTCTGAAAGGGGCTCATCAATACTGAGAATACCCTCCTCTTTATGTGATCAATCAATTTTTTTGTGGTAGTATTGGGAGCCAGGGAACCTTTCTTTTCATAATCTTTATAGAAACCGTTCCACCTTCTTGGGAACTCCCATTTGCCGCTTGGCCGCTGAATGATGAAGTACCGGGAGTGCCAACCTTTGTTCGATTTAGGACCCCCCTTTATCACTCCGATCCAGTTGTGAATATCGTACCAACCAACACTGTTGGCCACGTTCTTTATAAAGCACACTTCAAGGTATAGCCTTATAAAAGTCATCGACCGTCACTGGATACCCTGAAGTTTGCACAATGTAGATCAAACCAACGAGTTTTCTCCATCCGTTGGGCACAAGTTGACCTGTCACTATTTTATAGTGGTTGAAAAAGGCGACAGCATAGGGGTGCATTGGAACCCTATAGCTAGATCTAATCTGACCTTCGTAGACACTTGTTTCCAAGTCCGTACCATAATTGGCAGGCTCTTGGAGCTCAGGAACCCGAGCAGAGAAGGGAGGAGGCAAAGGAATTTCTTCGAAAAGCTCGACTATGCTTTCTTTTGTCATCTTGTTCCTCTTCTCATCTGTGGAGAACCAAGTGTCTTCATCAAATTTATCTTCGACTTCATCCTTGATTTCCCCAATAGCATCTCTACGGGGAAACGAAATGCTGACTTGGGGAGTAGAAGTTCCTACTTGACTTCTGTGAGTTGAAGTACCTACTTGTGAAGATCTACTTTCTGAAGTTCCTAAATCGTTTTCTGTGGAACTACTCAAAGTTGACGAAGAACTACTCGAAGGTGTTGAAGACATGTTCTAAACAGAATCTACGATATTTAGAGCTACTAAAGGGAAATAGATATGTGCCGAGCAAGAAGAAAAGAAGAGTAACTTACTTGTTGGAGTTGAGCTGAATAGATTGAGAGTGAGTAGCAGGGGGCAAATGAAGAGAGGAGCCCAAATATATAGAAGGGAGGTGAATAACTGCCCTTACAAAGGCCACAACATTTAAGACACATGTCTTGCGTGATTCCCAGAGCATTAAATTTTGAAATTCAAAAAGTAACAGCCTTAATTTTGGCGGCTAAAGGACCGTTACACCTGCATGCTTCCCTGACATGTGGCAAGATAACAATTGGATCATCTCCCGAACAGATTGCCTGAGCAGAACCATCTTAATGCCCAAGCCTAGATGGTAAGTATACCCGAGCAGATTGCCCGAGCAGAACCATCTTAATGCCCAAGCACAGATGGTAAATATGCCCGAGCAGAACCATCATAGTGCCCAAGCACGAATAGTCAACGCCCCAGCAGATTGCTCGAGCAGAATTTCCTATTGCCCAAGCGCAATGACACACTGCCCGAGCAGAGTTCCCGAACAGAATGCCCGAGCAAACTACCCGAGCAGAACCATCTTAGTGCCCAAGCACTAATAGTCAATGCCCGAGCAGAACTTTCCTAGTGCCCAAGCACAATGACACACTGCCCGAGCAGAGTTCCTGAATAGACGTCCCAAGCAGACTGCTCGAATAGCCTGCCCGAACAGACTGCTCGATCAGAATGCCCGTGTAGAGTTTTCCTTAAGCCCGAGCACAAAGGGTCATGCCCCGACCAGGGGTCACGACCAGGTCACCCGACCAGAACTTCGACCAGGATTTTTCGAGCAGGTCTCCCGACCAGACTTCCCGGCCAGAGCTCCCGACCAAGCTATCCGAGCAGGCCTCCTGAGCAAGTCTCCTGACCAGACTTCCCGACCAGAGCTCCTGAGCAGATTTCCTGAGCACATTTGTTCAAATATGACATCCCCAAGATTCCCTCTGAGTAACGGACACGGAGCATTCGTAGCCTTTGGTTGGCCTTTACACCATATGCTTCTGGCTGTTCTCTTGGAAGAACTGTCAGAAGCAGGGGCATTATGATATAGCTAAATATGTCCACCCAACTAAATGGTGACACGTGGCGTGGTTGACCCTGAATAGACTTTGGGATTTGGGTTTTCTGGATAGGCTCTAGAGGAGGTGATGGAGGCCTTGTAGGACTCTACTACAGGAAAGAGAGTCCTAACACAGTTCTAATACGTCGAAGGCCTATCGGGGGAGAGTCCTGAACAAGGGAGGAGTCTATATGAGGAGAAAAGCCTCAGGTACACAGACAAGTTCACACACAAGCACCCAGTGCATTTTCTGCTATTCAGAGCTCTACCCTTGTAGCGACGTTCTAACTTTAGCATCGGAGCATCCTCCACCGGAACATTCCCGGTGGTCACTCCATGTTCTATTTTGCAAGTCCATTTCCTGGCTATGGTTCTCGATCAACATTCTAGCAGCAACAGAACTCTACCGGGGATGTTTGCAGGTCCATTTCCTGGCTGTGGTTCCAAATACAATAAAGTATTTGGATGTTTGCAGCAAGTATATGTATGTTCCATGGACGACCAAATACCTTTAAAAGAGACGTGCACGTTGCCATCCCAAGATCTACAGTGATGTCAATTTTAGATGGCCCTGAGATGGAAAGTTAGCATAGATGAACCCAAGTTCTATGGTGATGTCGAATTTAGATGGCCCCAAGATGGAAGGTTAGTACAGATGATCCCAAGTTCTATGGTGAAATCAATTTTAAAAAGGCCCTGAGATGAAAGTTAATTGGGAGGAGAATAAGTTACAAACCAATGCAGATATAATCTATATGTGGATATTCAACTGGAGGATCAAAACCTGCCAGTAAGTTCCTAATAAAAATCTAAGCAGTGCAAGAATGGAAACTAAGAAGAAAAGAGGAAGAATGAGAAAGATGAAAGGGAGCAACGACAGAACACAAGAGACCTTGATGAAGTATAGTTATCGATACCGTATCGGTATTAATGGAAATATCGGCTAGTACGTACTGCTTTTGCCTTACCTGCACGGTAACATTTTATATTTCGTATCAGTTCAAATATCACTTTGTAGCGGTTATACCGGCCGATACAGGTGATACCGGTCGAAATATGACGTTTGTACATTTACTAAAAAAATGTAAAAGTTACATAGTTTGTTGGGCAACTTAGTAAATTGATCATATAAAAACTAAATAGGTAAAAATTATAGGTTTTAGTATAACATTTAAAGCCTCTGTAGCCTCTTCTAATTCCAAATTTGCCTCTCTTCATTGTAATCTTCATCATAATTTGCAGAATATTTCCTAGTAAGTCTCAGCTTTCTTCAATCTTCATCACGATTTTCATTTTTTTTTAACTTTTCTACTTAACTTTTCGTCACCTTTTTTTGTATGATGTATAGTTTCACACAGACATACACACCAACAACTTATTATTGAACAAACAACTTAGTCTTCAATAAATATCCGCTAGTGAGGTAGTTGAAAAATAGGGTAACTCAATTGACTAAGTTATTTGTTTTCGATGCTACTGTAAAACAAATAACTTATTCCGGAACAAACACCTTTACCGGACTATAAATGCCAAACAATTTGATTGTTATACAATTTTCTTAGTCTTGTCGATGAATGATTATAATATGTACATAATTGATGTAAAATTTGAGATACTATCGAGATGGTTCCGGTTCCGGTACATACCAATTCACATATAAAATCGATAATTTCCCAAGTATCGTATTTATAACTATGTGATGAAGTATCAGGTACATCCACATGTACTATCCTCTTTCTCTCTCTCTTGATGCTAATACCATCCTCTTTCATGTTTGTGAGAGGTTTAGATGTTTTATGTTTCCTCCTGATGTACACTATTTGATCTTGACTTCTTTATTTGTCGATGTAGCCATGTATGATGCCAGACTTTGGGATGAAACTTTGATGGCAATTCAGAGCTAACCATCCAAGAGGATAAGCAGTATGAAGTTGATTTTGACTGGCTACTGAAAGTTTCTTTGGCATGTTCTGTGCGAGTTTCTGAAGTACAATTGCGTGGAAATATGTACTTTGTGTCCTGTTCTGGCCAAGGCTTTGAAAAGAATAAACAAAGGAGAAAAGGCAAACCGAAAGGGCAGTCATGCAGCAGTCGAAGCCATTATGGGTACCAAACACAGATGAAACCATCTTATGGGTAGAAACTAATACACAAAACTGAACATCCATGGTTGCAACGTTGTATGTTTGATTGATTAATCTCTAGTTTTACATAGTAATTGATGTGAGTGTCTTTGTCTTTGCCTGAGGCTGTAGTAGAAACTCCATAGTTTTTTTATGTTTGATTAGTAAACTGTTCATATATTCCTTTCATCTCTTGTTTTCTGTTTGCGTGTTTCTAAAGTTAACGGTGCAAGATTGATTAGAGTTGGGGTTGAGAGAGTTCTTTAGGCCTGGTCACCTTTTTTTGTCCTGTTCTTTTGCAGATACTTAGCCCCTTCTTCCGTAGAAGGCTCGAATGGGATGCGACACTACACATTGACGGTTGGTGGTTACAGAGGGAGGACAAAAAAAGTAATTTCATTTGTATAATCCATGGTTTACAGATGGAGTTCTTATATTTATCTCAAAAAAATTGTGAAGGGATCAAAACGGATGAGCCTTCATGCCAACAAGACCTACCTCGTATCCGCAGCAAACAAACCCCGTTGTTTTTTCTTTTATGGTTTAATAATCAAGGGAATTGATTTACATATAATGGTCCATGCAAGTACAATGGTGTATAATTCCCAAAACATTACAACCCTATTGGAAAAGGCACCATGTTAAAGTTCATATGAAAGAACACTCTTGTACTTTTTTGGGATAACTTCATCTCACTACTTTATACTTCACCCTTTTTATAAATTTTCCGTCCAAAGTCCAACTTGTTTCCAATGTGTTTTGAAAAGATGCTCTAAACAATTATCCCAACCCAAGTCCAGAGGTCATATTTCTATCGTCTCCACCTATGCAGTCCAGGGGCGGATCCAGAGAGTTTAATCCGAGGGGGCCAAAAAGTCATCAAAAAAATTGATTTTTAACATAAAAAAATTTAAAAAGTTCAAGTTCACATAAAATATGAAAATTAAAAAACATATTACAATGAGCATTAATATTAAATATGTTAAATGCAAAATAGAATGATCAATTTGACTACTTATCATATAATTTTACTATTCATATAGATATATTTAACTTGGTAAGGTTAATCAGCAATAAATTACTAACCTTGCATGAAAAAAAAAGTTTAACTCTTAGTATATAGATGTAATACCAATGCGACTATTGTATGAGTATAGTAGTAATGTATAAGTTAATATATTATAAGAATTTGAACTAAAAAAATTAACATTGATCTAATCGTCATTTTCTTTTTTCTTTCTTTATAATCTGAAGTTTTTAAATTTGGAAGAATTAAAATGGAGCAAGAAAATGAGAAAGACAAAAATTTGACAGTCGGTGGCACAAAAAGTAAAAAACGTAACAAAATAAAATCATAATTAGTTAATTTACATTATGGTGACATTTTCGTAGGCATTTCAGAAATGTTTATCTATTATCTAAAAAATTAAAAAAGAACCTCTACAAAAGTTTTTTTTTGGGGGGGGGGGGGGGGGCGGCCACCCCGGTCATGGGGGTGGTCCGTCCCAGACGCGGTCCACACACACACACACACACACATATATATATATATATATAGGGAGCCGATCACACCCACCAGTGGATAAATACCATAAATCTAGCCGTCCACGTGTACTCGTGGATGGCCTAAATCTGAATTTTTTTTTTTTTGAAAAAATTGCAACCGCTACTCATTTAAGAGGTTGCAAAAATGGACCAAAATGCCCCCAAAAGCTGAAAAAACCCCAACCGCCGAAAAGACTAGCTGTTGGGGGCCCACGAATTTCATCCCAACCGCTACAAAGTGTAGCAATTGGGAGCACACCCAACCGCTACACATTGTAGCCGTTGACATCATTGCAATTTTTTTTTTCTTTTGTGAGACCAAAGGACCACCTAACCTCTACAAAGAGTAGGATTTGGAATCATGACCAACCTTTACAAAGAGTGGGGGTTGGAATCATGACACTTTTTTCATGACACTTATTTTTTTTCTTTTGCACCACCCAACCGCTACACTTAGAAGCCGTTGGAATCCATCAAACAATTTTTCATTAAAAAAAATCCTAAGTGGCCCCACTTTTTCATTAAAAAATTCTAAAAAAGTACAGTTCAACGGCTACAAAGTGTAGCGGTTGGGTGTGCTCCTAATTGCTACACTTTGTAGCGGTTGGGAGGAAATTCGTGGGCCCCAACCGCTATTCTTTCTTGCAATTGGGGTTTTTTCAGCTTTACAGGGCATTTTTGTCAATTTTGCAACCGCTTGAAAGAGTGGCAGTTGGAACTTTTTCAACAAAAAAAAAGATCTAGGCCGTCTACGAGTAACGTGGACAGATAGATTTATGGTGGAGCTATTTCTCCACCGGTAGGTGTGGATCGGCTCTCATAAATAATTTTTCCACCATAAATCTGGCCGTCCACGTGTACTCGTGGATGGCTCAGATCATTTTTTTTTTTTTGAAAAAGTTGCAATCGTCGCTCTTTCAAGAGGTTTCAAAATGGACAAAACTACCCTTCTTAGCTGAAAAAATCCCAACAGAAAAAAGACTATCGGTTGGGGGCCCATGTAATATCCTCCCAACCGCTACAAAGTGTAGCAATTGGGAGCACCCAACCGCTACACTTTGTTGCGGTTGGTAATGATTCCATTTTTTTAGCCTGCCATCATTACTCCATTTTGTCATCATTACTCATTTATTCAATGCACTCACAACCGCTACGAATTGTAGCGGTTGGAATCATAAAAAAAAAAATCAGTTGTTTCGTGTGACACAAGGACATGAACCCTATAAATTATTGCCTCACCTACCGTAAATAAATCCCCAACTACCCCATAACTACCCCACGAATGCAATTAAAAACCCTAATAAAACCCCTAGCTGCCCCTACTTACCCCGATCTGCTGCAATTAATGCCCCAACCACTACAAAGAGTAGCGGTTGGGGGGTTACACGAGCAGTCTTTTTCTTTCTGGCTATATCTCCTTCTTTCTTTTTCTTCCCCACTTACTCACTATCGAACCCTAACCATTTCTTCATCCTTTATAACCCCCAAAGTCCCATTTTTTCATCAAACAAACACTCAAAAATTCTTCCAACATCACAGCCTTTAGTGTTTGCTTGCACTATCTTGAAATCAGTTTATCCAATTTTGGTGATATTATCAAAAAAGCTAATATTGGAGCAATTATCTTGAAGGAGGAAGTAATTGAAAGCAGCAATACTAGATTGTAAGTTTTGCCTTTTTCATTTCATTTCATTTTATTCCATTCCATTTTATTTATGTTTCTTTACAAAAAAAAATTATTTAATTTTGTGACTTGTTGAGAATGATATAATTTTTATTTTTTAGATTTCAGTATAAATATGGATGCAACTGGAGGAAATAATTTTTGTGAAGATTCTGATCCACCTTACAAAGGTCAAGTTTTTCAAACACTGGACGAAGTTGAAGCATACTATAGAGCATATTCGAAAACGATAGGTTTCGGTATTAGAATTAAGACGACTAGAAAACGGGCGAATACAGATCAAATTTGTGCAAGACTATTTGAGTGTCATAGAGGAGCACCGCATGTACCCCCGGTTGTTCGGATCAGTGACGAAGGGCCAACAAGACAAAGAAAACGGGACACATTTCCGGGTACCGGCTGCAAGGCCCATGTGTATGCAGTACACCGAAAAAATGAAAACCATTGGGTTGTGACGGGAGTGGAGTTGAGCCATAATCATCAGTTGATGACCCCTAGTAAGATTGGTCAAATTCATCAACACCGAGAAATAAGCGCGGCACACAGACAACTGATATTTACAATGGCCGAGGCTAAAATTCCACCTTCTAGAATGATGGGGGTTTTCTCAAGCCAGGTTGGGGGGATTGACAAGTTGAGTTTCAACGAAGTAGACCTTCGAAATGAACTTCGTGCTCAGAGGAGAGAGTCTTTCGGTAAGAGTGATTCTCAAGCTACACTTGATATCTTCAGGCGCCTTCAGAGTGAGAATTCTGGCTTTTTCTATAGTCTCCAACTGGATGATGAGAACCGCATTAGTACTATATTTTGGGCGGATGCCCGTTCTAGAGCTGCTTACCAAAATTTTGGGGATGTTGTGACGTTTGACACCACATACCGCACAAATAAGTACTCTATGCCTTTTGCTCCGTTCACCGGGGTGAACCACCACTATCAGTCAATCTTGTTTGGCTTTGCCCTGCTTAGGGATGAGACGGAGGAGTCATTTACGTGGTTATTTGAAACGTGGCTTCAAGCAATGTATCATATTCCTCCAAAGACCATCATCACCGACCAAGATCTGGCAATGAAAAATGCAATCGCTAAGGTCCTTCCAGATACTCACCATGGCCTGTGCACATGGCACATAAGCAACAAATATCCCGAACGGCTTCACAATGTATATGCAAACCATCCGACATTCAAGACTGACTTTAATACATGTGTGAAGAAATCGTTGACGGTAGACGTGTTCGAGGAGAGGTGGGCCAAGTTAATGGATGACTACTATTTGCACAATCATGAATGGTTACAATCGTTGTATGAGATCAAGACACAGTGGGTCGGTGCCTACACCAAGAAGTTTTTTGCAGCCGGAATGACTACGACCTCGAGAAGCGAAGTATGAATGCATTCTTTGATGGGTACGTAGGCCATCTTCAAGTATAGCGGAGTTCGTACTAGAGATGCAGAAAGCCGTTGACAGGCAATTTTTCCTTGAGAGAGAAGCCGACGCGGCTACAGTTTACAAAGAAAGAGCATAGTAGTTTTTTCACCTTTGGAGGCTCATGCGGCTCAAGTCTATACCAAGGAAATGTTTAGACAGTTTCAAGAGGAACTACTAAAGTCGAATCAATATAGCATGACAAAGTTGCACGAGTATTCCACCAGAGATCTCAAGGTTTATGCTTTGACAAATGTGACGAATTTCGCCAATCCGTGCTCTTCGTCGGCTCCGAGGAACAGAAGACATTTTACCGTAGCAGTTTGTAAGGACACCGGGTTGGTTAATTGCAACTGTCAACTGTTTGAGCATAAAGGTATACTTTGTCGACACGCGTTGAGGGTTTTTAGCGCCAAGAATGCTAGTGAAATCCCTCCACAGTATATCTTGGAACGGTGGACGAAGGAAGCCAATAGAGTCCACGGTCACATTCCTTACGTGCCCAATGTTTCAGTTGATTTCGAGCAATCTGAGACGCTGCGATATAATCACCTTTGTAACATCATGCACGGTTTATCATTGGATGCAGCGTCAACATTTGATGGGTACAGGTATCAAGTTGAAGCAGCCGCACGGGATAAGGCTAACCTTGCACAGTTTAGGATGGCATTACCAGAAACGGGACACTCCGACTACTCGGACGACTCCAGCCGGTAGATTCAATCGAGCTTCACAGCCAGTCATTGACGGCACTAGCCTGCAAGGTGAGGAGGACGACATTTTTGATCCAATTATTTCTCAAACAAAAGGGCGAAAACGAGCAATACGCATGAAGAATCCGATTGAAGAAGCAACGGGTCAAAAAAAATTGCGAAAGTGTGCGTTGTGTAATAAGATGACTGATCATGACAAGAGAAACCATTATAAAGTGTTAGGTATCGAACCTGGCAGTATGGTCGAGGAGGACGATGATGAGGAAGAGTGTTAGGGTTAATGTTTCAGTTGTATAAATTGAACTTTTATAATGTTTAAATTTGTGATTTGGTTTGTGGAATCTTGATATTTTGTGGAAGGAACTTATTCGGGCACACTTTAGCCCCAATTGATAGCTTCCGAAAAATTTTGTAATTTTTTGTCACTTTTTTCGCTCATTGCACCTTAGGCACGCTAGTTAGCCCATTTGTTAGAATTTCGGCAAAAATCGAGACACATTATTTTTTGGGTTTTCCTATGAAGGGCCTATTCGGGCACACTTTAGCTTCCAATTCATAGCTTCCGAAAAATTTTGTAATTTTTTTGTCACTTTTTTTTCGCTCATTGCACCTTAGGCACGCTAGTTAGCCAATTTCTAAGAATTTCGGCAAAAATCAAGACAAATTATTTTTTTGGTTTTCCTATGAAGGGCCTATTCGGGCACACTTTAGCGTTCATTTCATAGCTTCCAAAAAATTTTATATTTTTTTTGTCACTTTTTTTTTTGCTCATTGCACCTTAGGCACCCTAGTTAGCCCATTTATAAGAATTTTGGCAAAAATCGAGACAAATCATTTTTTTGATTTTCATATGAAGGGCCTATTCGCGCACACTTTAGCGCCCACTTTATAGCTTCCAAAAATTGCAATTTTTTGTCACTTTTTTTTGCTCATTGCACCTTAGGCACGCTAGTTAGCCCATTTCTAAGAATTTCAGCAAAAATCGAGACAAATCATTTTTTTGGTTTTCCTATGAAGGGCCTTTTCCACACAATTTAGTGCCCACTTTAGGCATGCTATTTTTTTTTCACTTTTTTGTTGCTCATTACACCTTAGTATCCAAAATCAAACAATAGTAATAATCCATACGAACGTCTACTAC
>JAVXUP010003161.1:0-82530 GCA_033070095.1 Escallonia herrerae | reverse complement strand
CGGGACGCACCCTGCGATGCTTGCAAGGTGCCCAAGTGGTCAAAGTCATTAACGAAGTACACAATGGTGATTGTGGTGAACATCAAGGCTCCCAGAAGCTGTATGCAGAATTACTAAGATTGGGGTATTATTGGCCGACTATGGAATCCGACTCCATCTCGCATGTCCGACGCTGCCAACCCTGCCAGCGGCACGCCGACAGGATACACTCGCCAGCATCCGACTTGCACATGATCTCAGCACCTTGGCCATTTCATTCTTGGGCCCTCGACCTCATCGGCCCCATCCACCCGCCGTCCAGAAGCCATTCATGGATCATGGTTGCTACTGAACGCTTTACGAAGTGGGTTGAAGCCGTACCTCTGCGGAGAGCCACGGGAGGTGCCGTTTCCAACTTCTTACGCGACGTCATCTGTCGTTTCGGCATCCCTCGATGTATTATATCTGACAATGGCACCCCATTCATTAACCGAGAGGTTCGAACTCTCATGGAAAGGTACAACATCAGCCATGCCACATCAACTCCCTATTACCCGCAAGGTAATGGTCAAGCTGAAGCGTCCAACAAGACTTTGCTACGAGTATTATCGCGAATGGTGCATGACGCCGACCGGTCGTGGTCCGAACAACTGAATCTGGCACTCTGGGCCTACAGAACATCCATGCACACAGCGACAAAGGCCACGCCTTTCTCTCTCGTCTACGGGGACGAGTGTGTGGTACCTGCCGAGATCGCAGAACCATCGGCTCGACTTTCCCTAAGCAGCAGTCTCGGAGATGAAGAAGCCCGGCTCGCGGCACTTGACGGCCTCGACGAACGACGAGCCACGGCCCTGCGCCGCATGAAGAAGTATCATGAGCAGCTTACGAAAGCTTATGGGAAGACCGTCAAGCCACGTTCGTTTATCGAGGGCGACCTTGTTCTTCAAGCCGCCAAGCATGTGCGGGCCAACATGTCAGCTCCTAAATTCACGCCAAACTGGGACGGCCCTTTCACGGTGCACGAAGCCCGCACTAATGGCTCGTACCTCCTGCTCAACCACGACGACGGTCAGGTCTCGGCCCCCATCAACGGCCGCTACCTGAAGAAGTATTATGTGTAGCCGCGACAACATAAGCCCGCGTCATAGAACGCGCCCTCGTAGCATTTTTGTACATGCGACATTGCTTGCAGACTTGTATTTTTTTTGTTGATCTGTGTAGCGTTCTACACTAGTCATGTAATGGTGTTTTGTACCGCGTCCTATCAATACAAAGTCATGCTGTTACCTCAACTTCTGCCCAGCTGGCACTCATTCTCAACCTATGCTTCCTAAGTCACTTTCTACGAGCGGGAATGGGAAAGCATTCACAAGTAACCGAAACAAGCAAGACATTCAAAAAAAAGAGAGAAGAAAGAAGAGAGCAACCGAACATAACATACAATAAGCCGAGACCATCAAAAATATGTACATATACATCAAACGTTTACTAGCCGTCGTTAAGCACTACAACTACGGCAAAGTAACATACAAGCTAGGAAAGTCTAGACAACAGCGATGCAACTGGGTGGGAGCTGAATGCCTGAAGTACCTCCCGCTCCGCTTGTACCTCTGACCATCCAGCATCAAGCTCGGCCTGTCGCCCTAACCGCTCTGACTCTCGCCCGTCCACCTCACCTCGCCGCCTCTGTAGATCGGACAACTGCCTCTGCAAATCGACGAGCTGTCTCTCTATCTCTGCCACCTGCATGTCAATCCCGGCCAACTCTGCCGTGATCTCTGACCGCTCTGCCTCTAATCCTGTGCGGCGCCGCTCCAGCAACATCTCCCGCATAACCACGACTGCACGCCTCTCATCCATATCGTGGCTGACGCTCCTCGATCTAAAGAAATCTGCTAGCCAGTCCAGCTGCATACCTAGCGATGTGAACGGAGCGAACTCTGAAAGCGACCGAGCAACGAACTCTGCAGTCCAACCCGACGACGGCACACTGGCGAACGGCAGCAACCACTCCATAAACCCTGCAGACACCCACATCCGTAGTACTGGGTTCTCTACCACCACGCTCTCGAATGTCTGCGGGAACGCTGCCTTCACCAGTTCTAACCGGCGCACAGTCTCCGCCGGTAGCTGGAGGCCCCCCCAAGCTGCCACATCCACCTGACCGCTCGAGGATCCTCTACTCATCTCTCCGACTGTCGCGCCACTGCCGCCCGCTGCAGAAATCTCCGACATCCCACCCGCCCTCTGCGCCCCAATCGTGGCTGAGTGCATCGCCAGAAGAGTAGCTCCGACCTCAACCACGGACTCCGGCAATGTGTCATGCCGTCGCACCACCACAGCCTGAACCGGTGTCTCTCGCTCACGAATCGAGGCAGCAACAACAGACTCAGGCTCCGCCATTTCGCCACCATCACCTCCCACCTGCGTCTCCATGCCTGTCCACCAGTCCTCGTCAATGTCGAACATCACCGTATCGCTCCCCTCTCCGCCGTATAGTGCCCCCACCGTTTCCTCAGTAGCAGGCAATGGGCTCACCCTCCTCGGCACACTGGCCGTCAATAGCTCAACGGCCTCGGTCTCATCACTGTCAACTAATCTGCCGGCCTCGGCTGCCATAGCCTCCTCGCCTGCGATCTCAGTCTCGGCCTCGCTCCCCCCCGCGACCGCCTCTTCCTCGTCCCCCTGGCAAAACCGCTGTCAGTTCACAGATTATGAGCAATATGCAAACCATATTTATACGACAAAAAGAAAGGACAGAAGCAAACCTCAGAGTCTAGCTCCTCTAATACGTCGCGCGGCCTCTTCGCCCCTGATAGGTGTGGGGCTGAGGTACCAGCACTAGCCTGACGCGCTGTCTCCATCATCCCCACTCGCAATGCCGACAAGGGCCCCTTGCCGGCCCCCGGCACCCTCGGCACCTCGGCAATAGGCTCCTCCCCACGGTCCTCCCCGGGAGCAGCGTCCCCCAACTCTACGGCATCCTCCTCCGCCTCCCTCTCCGAGCTCGGAACAGAACTCCCGGTCACCAGTGACAGCATCCCGCACTGCCTCGCGACTGTGGCCGATATCAAACTCAGGGCTCGGTCACATGCGAACACATCTACCTGTCGACGTGTGCCTGACGGCTGTGCCAGCCATCCGGCCCAGCTCCCTCGCAGTCGCTCCCACCAATGCGCATAATCCGCGGTCACCGCCCCTGCCACCTCTGTCCCTGGCTGCCTCCACTCTGTCGTCGGTGCCGGCCACTCGCGGGCTCTGTCATATAGTGTATACCCAAAAGCCGTCGCCACACTCCAAGGGCTGTCATAACCGCATGGGGGCTCTAGATCGTACCCGAACGCCAACGACAGACGGTCCGGGCAATACCTCGCCACATAATAGCAGCACTCGGCGGGCTTCCCGCCATCATCTGTCAATACCGGGAGCCAGCCGGAAAATACGCGACCAATAGCGCCAGCTGTCCTGGCGCTAGCTCGCCTCTCCTGCTCAGATCTGTCGTCACCTCCTGCACGTGCAGCCATGGCGGCGTACCATATGACGCATGCATCTCCATATAGGGCCGTCGCTCACATTCCCCCCGTTTGTCTAGAATCTGTGCCAACGGGCACCCCGGCCTCCTGATGCCTGCCCAAGCAAAAGCCCGAGACCCGCTACACCACAACGCCACCTGCCGCGACCTGCCTGGACGGGTCACTGTCCCCATCGTCGGTGACGGGTGTGCGAGTGGGTATCCGTCAGGACGGTACCCTGGAAAGCACTCGTACAGGTACCTCTGCAAAAACATCCAGTCCACGTACGTCGCCACCTGATACCGACCATACGACCGCTTCACGTCATTCACGAACTGATCTAGC
Source organism: Escallonia herrerae (assembly GCA_033070095.1). Taxonomy (NCBI): domain Eukaryota; kingdom Viridiplantae; phylum Streptophyta; class Magnoliopsida; order Escalloniales; family Escalloniaceae; genus Escallonia; species Escallonia herrerae. Next base: position 78,691 of record JAVXUP010003161.1, on the reverse strand, counting down.
CGCGAGTATAACGTGCCCAAGTACACCGGAGCCAAGCCGACCCGCCTTCCCTGCGCCATCCTAATGGCCAAGGGAAACACCCTCGGGGAAATGCCATCCTCAGGTGTCCCCTCAAACACAAACCTGCAAACAACGACCGGCAACATATGTCAGTTTGACGTTTTACAGGGCAAGCAGGACATACGATATATTCACGAATAATCACACGACAGTACAAAATTTACCTCGATAAGAACATCGCCAAAAACGCCACCAACTCGTACCGATCGCTGCCATGATACGGACCCATCACGAACTGGGCAGCATTGCCCAACTTCTGGCCTGTCCTCGCCTGCGGCGTGCCGTAGAACTGGCGCAGCCACCCACCGTACGTCCCCTTCCGGTGCCTCTTCGTCTCCGCCAAAATGTCCAGTAGCTGCGTCTGCAACAACCGCTCCTCCCCGCTCAGCCGGGTCACCCGTGCATCCACCTCCCCGTGTATCGGCAGCCCTGTCAGCATCAACACATCGAGTAACGTCGGCCCGATCTCCCCGAACTCGGTCACGAACGTATGCGACTGCGTGCTCCATCTTGCCAGCAATCGGGTCATCCCTGGCGTATCCCTATATAACTCCAGCCCCCTCGCCGTAACATTGATCGCCGGTAACAGCCCTAGTGCCTGCAACACCTGCGCCCTCACCGGTGTCTCCAACATATGCTCACACCAAAAGTCCCACCCTACCGGCATCGCACTATGGCCCTTGAACATCACCGGCGACCAAGGTATGTCCTCTCTCCCAATCAACAATGCCGGTACATACCTCGGCGACATCACAGGCGCCTCCGCCGGGCTCGGCGCGCGAAGGTAGGGTGACGACAGCCGAGGCTCCTCTCCCATCGACGGACCACCCCACGGTGTCCTGAACGCTCCGTCTGCCACACGAATGGCCAACTCCCTCCACAGCTCACGGTCCGGTACACACGGTACTACTCCCCTCACCCCCAGCAATGTGTTTGTTTTATCTGGCTCCGGATCGTAGGACCTCCTACCGCCATCATCAAAGGTCAATGGCACTGCCGCCTCGACACCCACTGACGGTGTGGCCTCATCGACTGGCGGCGCCGGCACAGGTACAGTCATCATATCCCGCGGCGGTCGCGATGTACCCGTCGCGGCCCCTCGCGGCTTCGCCCACATCTTCTGCCGAACTTTTTTCGCTGCTGGCGTCGCTCCGGGCTGTGAGGATGGGACTTGGGCCTGTCGGACACCCTGCGTGACCGACCCCCCGTGACTGGCCGACCCCCCATGTGCGGCCGACCCCTCTCGTGCGGCCGACCCCCCGTGGCTGGCCGACACCCCATGCGCGGCCGACCCTTCTCGCTGGGCCGACCCCCCTTCCCCGGCCGATCCCCCTCGCTAGGCCGACCCACCCTGTCCGGCCGACGCCCCTCGCTGGGCCGACCCCCCTCGTGCGGCCGAGCCCCCGTGGCTGGCCGACCCCCCTCCCCTCGCAGAGCCACCAACTGGCCGACCCCCTGGCCCCGACGACCCCTCGCCCAATTCCACCTCTTCTCTCACCATCCCTTTTTCTCTCTTTCTTTCTCTCTCTCTCTCTCTCTCTGACTTGCGTAGGCACAAATGGCGGTGCCTCCGCCCTGTCCCCCTCCGCTCCTTATATAGGGGTGGGCAATTTTCTTTTCTTTTTCTTTATTTTTTCTTTTTATTTTTTTTCTCTTTCTTTCTTTCTTTTTCTATTCTTTCTTTCTTTCTTTTCTTTTTCTTTCTTTTTTCCTTTACTTTACGCTCTCGTCCGCCGGCGCCTCGCCACAGTTTGTCGACCACGCGCCGTCACCGCTATGACCGCAGTGCGCGCCCGCGCGCCACCTCCACGACCTTCGTCGCACGCATTCACATGACAGCTCCGCGACAGGCCCCGTCGCCCGCGTGCCATCTCTTTGAACCGCGTCGCTTGTGCCAACTCATCGCGCTCTTTACAACGCGCGCTCAACGCCAATGGTCACTTGATGCACTACCGCGACGTTCGTCGCTGCGCCAGTGCGCCATTCTCATAATGCGTGCCCCCGGCACCAAGTATAGCTCCGCGACGTTCGTCGCTGCGCCCGTGCGCCATTCTCATCATGCGTGCCCCCGGCACCAAGTATAGCTCCGCGACGTTCGTCGCTGCGCCCGTGCGCCATTCTCATCATGCGTGCCCCCGGCACCAAGTATAGCTCCGCGACGTTCGTCGCCGCGCCCGTGCGCCATTCTCATCATGCGTGCCCCCGGCACCAAGTATAGCTCCGCGACGTTCGTCGCCGCGCCCGTGCGCTATTCTCATCATGCGTGCCCTCGGCACCAACTGTAGCTCCGCGACGTTCGTCGCCGCGCCCGTGCGCCATCTCCATGATACGTGCCCCCGGCACCAAGTATAGCTCCGCGACGTTCGTCGCCGCGCCCGTGCGTTATTCTCATCATGCGTGCCCCCGGCACCAAGTATATGCTCCGTGACCTTCGTCGCCGCACCCATGCGCCATTCTTATCACATGTGCCCCGGCACAAAGTATTGCTTCGCGACGTTCGTCGCCCCACCACTTTCATGACATGTGCTCCGGCACCATGTATTGTCCCCGCGACAATCGTCGCCATGTCCATGCACCACGACCATGTTACAAGCCTCCGGGCATAACACCTGTTCACCACACCACGCGCCCCCGCCATGGGCATGGAAGACCTTCAACCCACTCTCTAGAGTTTGCGGCATTCTGGAGGCTCCGCTCGTAGTGCTCCTGCACGAGGACCCCTCCCTGCGGCATGGGCTGAGTGCCAGCACGGGCTAGTGCCATCGCCGGCACAATCAACTACGGGATGGGCTCACAACCTTGAAGCCATCGCCGGCACAATCAACTACGGGATGGGCTCACAACCTTGAAGCCATCGCCGGCACAATCAACTACGGGATGGGCTCACAACCTTGAAGCCATCGCCGGCACAATCAACTACGGGATGGGCTCACAACCTGGAAGCCATCGCCGGCACAATCAACTACGGGATGGGCTCACAACCTTGAAGCCATTGCCGGCACAATCAAACTACGGGATGGGCTCACAACCTTGAAGCCATCGCCGACTCAATCAAACAGCTACACGGGCTTAGCGTCATCGCCAGCTCCATTACCAGGAACCCTGGCCCCCGCAGCAAGAGGGGCTGTAACCACATCGTTTATGCATGCGACGCCCGCTCGGGTTGCCCCTCCGCGCCCGCCGCACGCAGGGGGCTTATGTTCATACCCTATTCTGGTCGCACCCCAAGACCCGCCAAGGGACCCACTTTGCACGACACATCACCCAGTCAGCGGTCAACTTTTCAACGCTCGAGGGCCGGTCAAAGCAACGCATGCTCAAGTCACGTGAACCATTCGTGAAGCGACTTCGGCGTGCCTTCCACCCCAAGGGGTCGGCCTCCCTCTAGGGTCGGCCTCCCCCAAGGGTCGGCCTCCCTTGGGGGTCGGCCACCCCAAGGGGTCGGCCACCCTCGGGGGGTCGGCCTCCCTCTAGGGTCGGCCTCCCCCAAGGGGTCGGCCACCCTGGGGGGTCGGCCACCCAGAGGGGTCGGCCACCCTCGGGGGGTCGGCCTCCCTCTAGGGTCGGCCTCCCCCAAGGGGTCGGCCACCCTTGGGGGTCGGCCACCCTCGGGGGGTCGGCCTCCCTTGGGGGTCGGCCACCCCATGGGGGTCGGCCACCTGCCTTGAACACCGACGCCGTCACCTTTGACCCCACCCCATTGTCACGACGACCGTCGCTCGCGGCCGCACTCCGCCATAGTCGCGACAACCGTCGCTCTCGGCCGTGCCCCTTCGTCGCGATGACCGTCGCCCGTAGTCTCGATGACCGTCACTTGTGGCCGCTCTGTCGCCATGACAACCGTCGCTCACGGTCGCGCGCCATCCACGCAACGACCCTCGTCGCTCGGAGATCACTCTGCGACCCTCGTCGCCCGCACTCAACCGCGCCCCATGCGCTGCAATCATGTTATATGCTTACGGGATAGGCTACTCCTCCAGGACACTATCTCCGCCAGGGTGCCTGCGTGACTAGCCTACGTGCTCTGGCACTGGGGGCTCGCGTCGGCACCCCTAAGGACTATGACCCCCGGGTCACTCGGAGACGGGAGCAGGTCTTCGGAAGGGCATCTTGCCTAGTCCACCTGGCAGCTGGGCGTCGGGTCTTCCCCGCCGCTGCCAGACCTGTGGGATTCAGTAAGGGCTTGGACTGGAGGCTGGGGCAACGGGCTACTCTGACCATGCTACCGCGGCATGATCAGTCTCCTCAGACAGGCAGAGAGGTGTTGCAAGGGCAGGGCAGCACGAACTTAGGAACCGGCAGTCCAACGAAGGGTCAGTGCGTTGGCCCCCTGGTGACGTGTCGTTCCCAGGGGGCGACACATGTCAACTTATGACACATGCACATTTTTGCCTATAAATAGTGGACTTTGGAGCTTTTTCAAGGATCATTATTCTCATTTGGACTTTTCACTTTCTCTCTCTAAAGGAAACATTCTCTCTGGAATTCTAGTGAGAGAAATATACTTGAACTCCCGTCTACGGACCCTGGACGCCATACCCTCATCACGGACTGCAGACTGTCGGTCCTGTTCATCGTCACCTTGCCTGCGCAGCACTGCCACCCCTCACGACCTGTCTGGGGAGCCTTGTCCTCGGCCCTTGCGCCGTCCTTGCTGTCTCCCACGTTGCCTACCTGGAAGCCAACTCAGACCGCATCCTTTGTGGCACCTCCACGTATCATCGAACCATTTCCGGCACCATCAAAGACCCAGGGCCAGAAGTTTTCCACCTAATACCAGATATGCTCTCAATTTAAAGACGAGCTAGGATGGGGATGACGTGACCTTCACCACTAAACACTTTAGTAATTCTATCTTCATCATTGACGAAAAGATTGTTTAGTAAATTCTTGAATTGCAGCTGGGTAAAACATTCACCAATCCAGCACAGTCATTACGATGATGCATCTCAAGGAAGGATTCAGACAAGGAAACAACATGAGCAAGGATCAGGTCTTGCAATGTTACCTTAGGAAGTCTTTTTTCCTTCCAGAATTGATTGGAAATTACAAATTAATCATCAAAACTATGAGCAAAGTCCAGGTAAACATTATCCTTGAGCAAAGGAGGCATGTTACCATGATAAGTTATAGCCTATTCAGGACCAGCAGGGGATTTCATGCTAGAAATATAAGCCCTCTATTCTAGAAGATTTGTTCTAACTGTGCTACAGACATTTCTCTACAGGAGGGTAGGATGTGAGCTTGGTCTAGACTTGATCTTCATTTAAAACTAGGCTTGCTTGGGTTCCTTGGCCTTTTTCTTCCTTACTTTGTCTAGAGGACCACCATATCTCTTGATACAAGAAGACAGAGTTGTTTGGAGGACAACATAAGTCGAATCCGCCCACCACTTTGTGTATGTAATATATTGTACTTTTTTGAGCTGTTTAAGATTATCATCTATGCTCCAAAAAATGAAAGGGCAATAATTTGAGCAATACTTGGGTATTAGTAGGGAATTAATGGTTGAAATCATTTTTGGATCAAGATGTAATTTTGTAAAGTTTTGGGATCATTTTGTAAATATGAAAACTTTGGGCTATGAATATCATCTCTAACAACTGCCGCTAAAGTAATACATAAATATGCTAGAATTTACCATTAAACCAAACCTAGGTGCGGGGTATCACATTATCTTCTCCTTAAAGAAAGTTTGTCCTTAAAATTTGGTGTTTCTTAGATTGTTGTTCATAATCATGTCTGATCTCATATACCCCCATCTTAACACCTCAAGTGCTTCTATAGCTCTAGCCATTTAAGTGGTTGGCAACCAAATGCAGATACAATTTTTTATCGACTTTACAAACTATATGCACTAAGGTCTTAAAAGCACAAACTTTCCAAATATGCATTTAACACACTTTAACCCGCTGATAAAGATTACCTCAAATTTGAATACCCTTAAATCACAAGCTCTACCATGCTAGAGTTTTTCTACTATTTATTCTTTGTTCGTCTGCGTGGTTAAATTGTTGCACGGTATTGAGGATTTTAGTTGGAAGTATTGGTCAGTTCTCAGAATTGGGATTATAGAGCATGCAATGAAATTTTCCTATCATAGCCAGGCTTATGATTTTATAAGTTTCTAGAACAATATTTTGTTGAATAAGATCACTTTTTAAGTTAAAATATGCACTTGGAAAAAAAAAATTGCGTATCGAAGAATGGAGGGTCACTGGCTTGACTTGCCTTGAATGGATTTGGCTTTGGATCTTTTATCCTTATTCTGATAGAACAACTTAGGGACTATATTGAAGTGTCGCGGAGTTGAGGTTCTCGAGTAATAACAGTTTCAGCTGTGCACTGTGGGTTTTAGCTTGTAGTCGACAGTCTAGATTCATTAGTATACATGGCTTGATCTGATCTTGACGTATGAACAATCACATGATAAAGGGAAGTAATTAAGGGCAAGGGCTAGTTAACCATTATCTTTTATTAGATTTAGTGGTTTATTCTTGTATAGCATAATTACAGTTTATCTCTTCAGTTTAATTATGAATTCAATCATGCATACTTTAAAAGTACATGTCGGTATGGCACGTCAAATTCGAGGCCGAATTTCTTTTAATGAGAGGAGAATACCTCGGTATCAAGTTAGGGCTACCATTACTAGTGATGAATTTACTTGAACATTTAGCGTCTTCGTGATCGGCCTACGTGGTCCGACACTAGGGGCTTGCATTGGCACCCCTATGGACTATGACCCCCGGGTCATTCCTAGACGGGAGCAGGTCTTCGGAGGGCATCGCGCCTAGTCTGCCTGGCAGTTGGGCGTCGGGTTTTCCCCACCACTGCCGGGCCTGTGGGACTCTACAAGGGCTTAGATTGGAGGCTATATCAAGGGGGTTCTCTAGCCACACCGACGCTGTGCGAGCCAGTCTTTCCAGACAGACAGAGCGACGTTGTGGGGGGCAGGCCAGGTAAATATACAATTCGACAGTCCGTAGAGCACCGGTAGCTGTGGACCCCCTCGGTGACGTGTCACTCCCAGGGAGCGCCACGTGTCACGTAATGACATCATCATCTCAACCTCTATAAATAGAGGTCTTGAGAATTCATTTAGACGGTTGGACATTTTCAGAACACTTTTACTTTCTCACTCTAGAATCCTAGAGAGAGAAACATACAGGACCCTGACTCCGAACCTAAGCATCGGACTGTGACTGTCGTCGTATATTCATCATGCGCCATCGTCCTCGCAGCACTGCCACCTTTAGGCTCTGTCTGGAAAGCCCTTGGTCTCTGCCCTTGCTCCGCCCTTGCTGTGTCTCACATCAACATACTTGGCAGCTAACGTGGACTGCAGCCTTTGTGGCACCTCCACGTAGGTACGAACCCACTTTCCTTGGCATCATTTTGGGGACTCCGCTGGGGAGGTGAGCATCGTACTGTAGTCTGCCTGTCCGCTACACTTAGGCACCATGCCTCCACGATGAAGAGTTTGACGGTTGCCAGCCAAGGCCTCATCTGCACCGTGCCAGAGGAGGATCACCCCGGTGAACAAGAAGGGACTAGTGCCATGCGTCTCCAAGACCAGCCACTAGCTGTCGCACCTGACATACAAGTTGGAGCCAATGCGGCCATCCAACAGTTCACGCCCGCTATAGCCAACCTACAGGACTCGCAGGCTACTCTTATGACAATCATAATGGAAATGCAAAAATCCATGCAGGCAATGGCCCTCTAACAAATCCTTGCACCAGTCCAACCTTCTGGACCTGGGTTGGCTCTTGACGTCACTCAAGCCCCAGTGTCGCGACCACTGCCGTCACAATCATCTAGACCTTTGGCGGTAGGACTTGCGACATCTTCACCTCCTGCAGCTGATGTGCTGCATCCTGTCAGGCCATCATGAAGACCTCAGGCAGACCTTGGACCCGTACTGCAACAGATTCACCCTATCAGCCCATGACGACAGGAAGTTCATCCAAAACCCACAACTCAATCGAGATGGAGCCTAACCCCAACATAACCAACCGAAACCTAAACACAAGTCGTTCCCCCGGCTTACTCCAGTCGACGCTGCCTGACAACCGATTTCCAGCAGCTGACACTACCCATATGCAAACCATGCCCCAACAAGTTGCTCCCCACCACCAACCCCTCTCGACCATTGTCATCCCCTCAATGCCTCAGGTTGCCCCGTCTGGGAGCTCTGGTGCCCGGATCATCCCGACAGGGCACAAACCGTCACATGCTTCGTACGTCACCAAGCATGACTTTGATGCCATCCTTCGTCGTCTCAAGCAGTCATCCTTACCACTCCCCCTCTAAGCTGTCAGGCCATGCTCCCTACTCTGGCAGCCTCACTACCAAGCCCTACCCTGTCAAGTACAAGCAAACATCCTTCACCTTGTTCAACGGCAAAGAGGGCAATGCCCGCGAGCACATCACCCGTTTTGCTGGCTCCCTAGAGCACTACGGGGAGGATGACACTTTGAAGCTTCGTGAATTCCACAAGTCCCTGACTGGCCTTGCCTACTCTTGGTATCATCAGATTCCTGACGGTACTATCCACTCCTGGTCCGACATGGTTTAGCTTTTTCTTTACAAGTTTTACTATGAGACAGAGCATGTGACCATCGTTGACATTGCCAGAAACTGCCAGAACCCCAGGGAAGATCTCAACACCTATGTTACATGATTTCATCACAAGTGCTTGTAATGCATGCACGCACGTTGATGATGTCTTGTTGCTTGGCTATAACGTGGTTAGGGAAAGCACTCTAAATGAGTTCCCTGCTTGTTGACAGTGTCTCTTTTATTTACTTGAGACTGAGATGAACATCTCGTAAAATGGGGCATCAATATGAGGAGGATGGCCTATGAATTATGATCACTGGCCAAAGAGGATGAATGTCGCTCGAGCAGGGTCTGTTGTGTCTGGTCGAGTCCTGTCCGTCGTGTCCATGTGCATTGCATTTGATTTTCTTTTGATATTGATGATTTTAATGATTTGTATTTCAATGATGTTTGCCTTTACGACCTTGGATTTTGGGTCCACTTGCATAGTCGGTCAGTCAGAGGTGGCAGTAATGCTGTTCTGTTGGGCCTTAAAGCCGCTCAGTCTAATGAAAGAAAAATTATTGTTTGACAATTATGCTGATGTCAAAAATTTATTGACTACTCTTGATTCATTGCTATCGTTGAGATGATTATTATTCCTTCGAGTCCTTTGAATCATTTATACACGATACTCCTCGTGTTGTCTTTACTGGGCGATTTGCGCTCATTCCTTATGTTGTATTGTGCAGGCTATAAGGTTGATCAAGGAGAACCCTCTAGAAAAGAGAAGAGAAACAAGCTAGAAAAAGTTAAGCAAGGGGATAAGTTGTGTGAGGTAAGACCCACTATAAATGGTGGGATAAATATTGAGTTGCGAGATAGGTTGATAAGAGTCCTACGACTACAGTCGTATATTAGGTTGTAAACATTCATGTTGTTTAAGGACCTGTAAGTCTTCCGCTACAGTACGATGTATGTTTGTAAGAAAATTTTTGGAAGGACGCATTTTGGAGCGTCTATTAATGATGTATGAGTATGAGAATGCAGTTGCTCTGTATTCAGCACAGGATTTTGAATGTTATTATGATCGATAACTCAACCCGGTGATGTCACCTGGGTTGAGGGTGTTGCAATTACTCCATGTTATTCATCCCTTGTCTGACCCTTAATGAGCTTAAGAACTCCCACCTTAAATTTGGCATACTCATTATGCACAAGTAAAACAAGTGTTGGGTGCTCCCCCACTTAATAAGTAGCAGGGAGTTAGACTGGAACATTGGAATGGCATGTGCATCTCTCATAAAGTCCATTCCAAGCATCACATCATGGTCAGCTGTGTCAAGCATGGTGAGAGTTGCGTGGCCCTTCCAATCCCCAAACTCGATGTCGGAGTCCTCCACCATGCCATGAATGCATTTGGACCAGGAGTTCACAGGTTGAATCATGCTCTTATCCGCAACGATTGACAAGCCAAGTTGCTTCACGGCTCCTAGATCTATGAAGTTTGTAGTGGCACCTACGTCAACTAATGCCTCAATGTTCCTCCGTTTGATTTTTGCCTTGACAAAGAGTAGTGCTTGTTTTCCTATAGGTGCACTAGACCCATACCTTCACCATCTTGGCCATGGATACCAGTGTCTGCACTGCTTCCAAGCATGTGTGAAGAAGGTCCACCCAATTCGGCAAAGAAGACAATACTTGGGGTACCCCTAACTGTCCATCTTCCCTGTTAGGGGTGTTCTCCATCTCCTTCATCTTGGACAATGTGAGGTATGTCGTATAAAAAGCACCCTTTTTCTGCTTTGAGCTAGTAGGCATATGTTCCTGGGAGCGCAACTTTGGCCCCTTCTGATGATTCCTTCACTGGTTGTTACTCGTTTCCCAGTCTGATACCTTCTCATAGTGGTGTGGTCTCCCCTACCATTGCCACGATCCTTCTTAGGACTCTTATCTCGGTCCCAGCTTGGACTCCTGGGGCATTCCTTCTTCTTGAACTAGACTATCTCTCAACCACTGCAAGCACAAATATGAGGTTCTTTACCCCTACCCATGGTTACAATCTACCCATGAACCCATATAATGCCTCTCTGTTGACTATTTCAGGGAGCTCAAGGATGGTTCTCGAGTATTCCTTCACAGTCCCGTATAGAACCTGTGTCTTGACCTCCTCAACTTGCAATAAGTCTCAAACTCAATGTTCTCGATATAAACCTGCATTTTTAAGTCCTGTTTGAAGTCTTCCTAGATGTCAATCTTACAAGTACCTTTCTCCTTCTCAGCACATAGACCCATCCACCAAATCCTTATCGTGTCATTCAGATACAATGTAATGACTTGGACTTTATCGTCCTTGTCCCCAATCTTGAGTGCCTAGAACTAACGCTCTATTTCCCTACACAGAGTTGTCTATGGCGCTTGCATCCCTCATGTCGTCATAGCCCTCGGGTTTGGGAGTCTACGGCTTCTTGCAAGCTTGGAAGCGTACCATGCTACCTTCGCTATTCCTGTACAAGGGCGATCTTGAACAAGTTTAACTTTACACGTGGTTTCGCCACGTCATTCTCTAGTGCTTCCCTTTTCTCCCTTATCAATGACATCAAAGAGCGGCATGTTGTCAACCATTGACCTTACCTCAGTCTCCTTCTTAAGTGCTTCAACCTGTCACGATCCGAACCCATGGGTGAGTCCGTGAACCAAGTCCGTAACCGGCCGCAGGCCCATTAGGCTCCCACCAAGGGCTCTGCCAGACCTTACTCACTAAAACCAATATAACTACAGCAAAAACTGAATCTTATATAACTCTAAAAATAAAAACTTCAGTTCTAATCCTTATATAAATAGACATTTCTCAACAACTATGAAATTGTCGTTAAAGGCAACAACCACACTACTTCCACCACAACTCCATATATAACTGCATGTCCAAACTCATTACAACCCATCTTACAATAACACATAAGGTAGGATTCAAAGTCTTCTAGCGTAGTCTCTGTAGCTCCACTCTAATTTTCCCCCATTAGATATGGGGCACAGCAATCGAGTAAGCAAAAATCACCTTTCCGTTTATCACGATATAATCCTTCAATCACGGATGGTCAAATAGGTCAACACCCAAACATCTCATTTGCACCAAGCACTTCAAATCCAAAATCCATTACAACTTTAAACAAAATATCATTTACGTGTTGGTCCGATTTTCAACTAGAAATTAAGCATTGCCATGAGCTTTTTGACAAAATTCTTTTCTCCGAGGTTAAAGTAGGTAAACCTAGCCAAAAATAGTTCATAGCTGATAAACAGATCTTATCAAAAGTAAATAACGTATATACTTTTTAAAAACACTAGTCACTTACCGACAGGTCACTTACCAAACCCGATAACCGAATCTGGAAGTTTTTCTCTTAATCTGATCTCAGTTGCCTTCTACTGTGTCTGAACAAATGAATTAGCAATAAATCAATTCTAGACACTCAACTAAATGTTTTCCCTCAGTCCGCCACCAAAGTGAAAAATTACCAGAACACCCCTAGGACTCAGTAAAATTACCCATACACCCCCTCGCATATCTAAAACACCAAAACATCCTTCTGTAAGTAAAATCATCTAAATATCCTTATCGTACGTGAATTTATTCAAAAATACCTTTTACACGTAAAATTATCAAAATACCCCCTTTCGGGTGGTAAATTACCAAAATATCCCCTAGGGTGACAAATTACCAAAATACCCCCGTTACACTTAAATCATCAAAATGATCTTATTGTAAGCAAAATCACTAAAATATCCTTACTGCATACAAATTTACTCAAAAATACTCTTTATGGGAAAAATTACCAAAATACCCCTCGAGGTGGCAAATTACAAAAATACCCCTAGGGGTTTTCGGCACTGAAAAAATCCCAAAAACATCTTAAAATACTATTTTTATCATCAGGAAGTCATTTTTTTTTACCTAAAACTATTTTATCGAATTTTTGCCGAAAAATCCGGACCGAGCGCTAAAAGGCCAGTCCCCGAAAAAATACATGTCGGCCTCAGAATGGCCCAAAATTTTAGAAAATGAAACATCTCAGTAGATTAAGATTTTTCTAACAATTATAGATTTAAATAGTATGGTTTACTATTCTGAATAATTCGATAAGAATTTTCAATCGATACCCTAGTTTAACGTCCTTTGTGGATACAAAAAATTCCCACACAATTCCAGGTCATAGGTCACGTAAAAATAATTAGGGTCACTGTTTTTCTATTTGTCCAAATAAATTTCTAAACATTTTTTAAAAATTCACAAATAAACTGTTGGAACGAGATCATTTTTAGCGACACTTTGCAGTACAAGTTTTAAACCCAGCTTGGCTACTGTTCATCATCCCTGTTCTCGGTAGCCACTCTTCTCAGTTGAAATACACAAAAATTCACTTTCCATGACACACCTACACTACTATACACACATAAGCTCACACTAACAAATCTACACCCACACTAGTACACCTAAAAACACACACATATACACCTCATATACACACAATTACACTTATATTATCACACATATACACCCACCCGAGACACACACACACACACACTAAACACCCTGAAAACACACAAAACTAAGCCCACAACAACCACTAAATTCAACTATATACACTAAAATTACACAACTAAAATAAAGAGGGAAAGATTACCTTTCAAAAATCCTCCAATTTCTTCTCTTCTTCTTCCCTCTCCCCTTCCACCGCCTCTCTCTCTCTCTCTCTCTCTCTCTCTCTCTCCTATTTTCTTTTCCTTCCTTTTCTTATTTTCTTTTCCTTCCTTTCTTTCTTCCTCTTCTCTTTTCTTCCCCTTTTCTTCTCTCTTGCCCAAAACTCCCCCCTGTTTTGGCATATCCATGCCTGAAACAATTGGGTTAGTCACCTCAAGCAAGAGGTGGCAACCAATGCTAAGACATAGCTTACACATGCACACGTGCACTATATTTTTTAAAGTTTGCAAATTAAACCCCCACACTTGTGTAATTAAACTTAAGCCCCAAAGTTTTTTAATATCTATTAATTTACTTAGATGTCACTGAAAATATATACTATCACTAATTTTACTATTTTTCCTCACTAACAAAAAAATATAATTTACATTTATGCCCCCAAAGTTTCCATAATTACAAAATGGCCTCAAAAGTTTTCAAAATTACATTTGACCCCACAATCGTTTTAAACTTCCATACACTACTAATGCCTGAGAAATACTCATATTTAATGCTCGTTTATTTCTCGGGTCTCCGATAGCTATTTTAACCTGCTACCAAAGTGCGGGATATTACATTCTCCCCTCTGTATAAAAATTTTGACCTCGAAATTTGATCTCGGATCTCATATTACTTGTAATGTCTAGGCACTACGCTTCCGCTGTGCACTATAACGTCTCAAACCAAACGACTTCAAACTATTACCGAATCCATCACATTGAACTGTGTTACCGTACAAAAATTGTGATAAACACACGCATGAATCGCACCTCTACTAAAGTTTAAGACTCTAAGTTTTCACATCACTTACCAAAAGTTTATAGTCTTAACCCTCAATCATATATCTTCTTTGGTTAACGCTTAGAAGCTTTTAAATCTAGAGGCAAGTAATTTGGGTTTTCCATATTGCGTACTCGGCCAAAATCTCAAGCATATACTGAAACATTAAACCAATTGTCAAAACCTACTCCACGCTCCCAAAGTTTAATCCAAATCACAGATTATCTTAGGCTCAAAAGTCTATAGAATCTCATACCTAAATCATATATTGCTATTGTCCTTCGTTGAAACAAAGATCATAGGCATATGATATCAGATCGAAGCACATCCCCCAAAGTTTTTCAAAATCACAATGAAGGTTCCATCCTTGTTAAACCTTTCCAAATCACCATGAAGAGTTGAACTATGGAAATCAGTATTGCCCATGATTCAGTTCACCCTAACGAACAGGAAAGGGTTCTTAGAACACACATGAATGGTAGAAATATATCCCTAAGGCCTAACTCCACCACAATTATTAAGAATCTTACTTTAAGTCTAGCTGACACTTAACCAATATGCCAACCACTATCGTAACGTGGTTTCTAACTACTTGCTTAACCGTTTTAACAAAGCTAGGAGATACGGCTGAATGCATAGCGCCAAAATCAATAATACTTTTTCAAAGATGGAAGGAAGATAGAATGCACTCGTTACCACTGAATCGGATGCTTGCACATTTTGCGAGGCCATCACCGGAACTCCTATTGTTGTCTGGGGTTTTGTTGCATCATCCCCTAGTTGACTCTGTGATCAGGTCGTGGGGAAATTCCTTATGAAATGTCCTTGTTGTCCACATGCAAAACATTTCCCCGTTTGCCACCTACAGGGTCGACAGGGATAAAAGTGATTACACCTGAAGCATGGCAGTGAACTAGTTTTTCTGCTTGTCCGAGGTGCTGAATTCCTTTGAAAGTTTTTCTGTAGGTTATGCCAAGCTTTGTGCGGTTCCTTCAGCAGAAAGGCGCTATCTTCCTGACGTCTATTTCTTGTTACTGCTCCAATCTTACCACGTCTATCTCCTCTCCTACCAGATGTAGGTACCCGTATTGCGCTAGAGGATGGATTCATCAACGTCCTTGAGTTAGGCTTCTGGGGTTTCCCCATCGCCGGCATTTCCTGAGCTGGAGAGGAATTTCCCTTTTTTCATAGTAGGCTCGGTAGTGGCTTCTTGGCTAGACATCCTACTACTAGAACAAAAAGAAAGGTCGTCACATAAAAGACGTAATATATTTCACTAAAGATAATCAACAAGTACATGGCTCTCAAGCCCTTATTAAAATAGGTCCAAACCTTAGTCCCCAATACTCTCAATGCACTGCACCCTACTTCAAAAGTATACCCTTAACAATATCTTACCGCACCTAAAGGTCTATTGTACCATGCTCTGACAAGTCCACAGAATTAGATACCCAAGCTCTAAATACCGCAAGACCGGATCCTGTCAAGACCCAAACCCATGGGTGAGCCCGTGATCGGCCGTAGGCCCATTGGGTTCCCACCAAGGGCTCTGCCAGGCCTTACTCACTAAAACCAACATAACTACAACAAAAATTGAATCTTATACAACTCTAAAAGTAAAAACTTCAGCTCTAATCTTAATACAAATAGACATTTCTCAACAACTATGAAGTTGTATTTGAAGGCAACAACCACGCTCCTTCCACCACAACTCCATATATAACTGCATGTCCAAACTCATTACAACCCTTCTACCAATAACACTTAGGGTAGGAGTCAACGTCTTCTAGTGTAGTCTCTGGAGCTCCACTCTAAGTTCTAACCCCACGCTCGTCATCCTTGCCTTACTCTTTAACCTGAAATGGTAAGTAAGGAATGAGCTTTCACGTGCTCAGTAAGAAACCAGTGATTCAACTAGCAGGACCATAGCACGTTAAAAAGAAAATCTCAGTTTGCAATATAGTAATTTTACGAGATAAAATCACGGAGTAAATAATCACTTCTATAACAAATTGATGCTAAGGAAAGTGGGTTCGCAGTTGACGTGGAGGTGCCAAAAGGAATGCAGTCCAAGTCAGATGCCAAGTATGTTGATGTGAGACACAGCAAAGGTGGAGCAAGGGCAGAGACCAAGGGCTTCCCAGACAGAGCCTGAGGGTGGCAGTGCTGCAAGGGCGATGGCGTAGAGTGAATACACGACGACAATCACAGTCCGATGCTTAGGTCCAGAGTCAAGGTCGTGTATGTTTCTCTCTCAAGGATTCTAGAAGATGAAAGTGTTCTAAAAATATCCCACCGTCCAAATGAATTCTCGAGACCTCTATTTATAGAGGTTGAGATGATGAGTCCATCTCGCTACGAGGGATCCTCGTGTAGAGCACTACAGACAGAGCCCCCCGGAATGCTGTACACTCCGGAGAGTGGGTCGAAACAAGTTCCACGTCCATGGCCGGGGCACATGGTGTGGTGAATAAGTGTGATGCCAGAAGGCCTGTATCATGATTTTGGTGCATGGGTGGGGTGACAACTGTCGCGAGACCACACCTAGTGGGGGCACATGTCATGAGAATGCACACGGGCGCGGCGATGAACGTCGCAGAGCAATACTTGGTGCTGGGGGCACGGATCATGAGAATGGCGCATGGGCGCTGCGACGAACGTTGCGGAGACAATATTTGGCGCCGGGGCACATGTCATGAGAATGGCACATGGGCGCTGCGACGGATGTCACGGAGACAATATTTGGTGCCGGGGCACATTTCATGAGAATGGCGCATGGGCGCAGCGACAAACGTCACGAAGACAATACTTGGTGCTGGGGCACATGTCATGAGAATGGCGCATGGGCGCAGCGACAAACGTCGCGGAGACAATATTTGGTGTCGGGGCACATATTATGAGAATGGCGCATGGGCACGGTGACGAACGTCGTAGAGACAATATTTAGAACCAGGGCACATGTCACGAGAATGGCACATGGGCACGGCGACGGACGTCGCAGAGCCAGAGCACGAGCGCGCGTCGGGTGTCCCGAAGACAGTATGTGAGCTGAGTGCACTTGTCATAGCAAGATAAAGAAGGCAACATGTAGTAATGACCAAGTTGGGAGTGGTGGTACGCGGTCGTCGACAACGGGTCATTCGATGGTAGTGCACGACTTTGGGAATGGGCATCACGAGAGCGGTATGCGGTCAGAGATGACGGACGTCACGAGGTTGATGCACGACGGACATCGGAGGTTGAGGTATGATAGAAGTCACGAGGTTCATGCACGACGGACGTCGCGAGGTTGGTGTATGAACGTCCGTAAACATCGCGGAGGTGCAAAGACTAGAGAAAACAAGTGCGCGAGGGAGCGGAGGCCATAGGCCAAAATTGGGGGAAGGTCAAGGCCACCACCTCTGGGGAGGCAGAGGCCAACCCCTTGGGAAGGACAAGGCTGACCCTAGGGGGTGGCCAAGGCCAATGGCCAACTCCCATGAAGGGAGGCCAAAGGCACTCCTCCTTTGGGTGAACTTTGGGCGCGCCAACGGAAGGTGTTTTAATGGGCAATGACAAATTCAAAAGTTACATTGCGACGAGTGTGTCGACATGAATCGTACCCATATGACGAACAAGGTGCCAAAGTCACATATGAAGTGTATGAAGTGAACAAAATGCAAAAGGGACTTTGAGCGAAGAGTGAGCAACTAGGGGGGAAGGGGAAGGCCAAGGCCAATCCCCCATAGAGGCCGGGGCTGACCCTATGGCCTTGGAGGAGGCTGAGGTCGACCCCATGGGGTTGGCCAAGGCCTTTACCTTTGACCTCGTCGCTCCGGTTGCGCCATTGGTCGATGTTTTTTGGTGAAAAGGTGCTTAGGTGGTCGCGGCGCGACGAACGTGGTACCGTGAGTCATGCTCACGTGAAATAATTGGTGACTAAGGCATGCAAAGCCAGAAATGCACCTGACATGAGCGTGTGCACTTTGACAGGTTCAATGTGCAAAGCGGGACCCCTAGTGGGCCTTTTGGGTATGACCATAGGTTGGGAACATAAGCCCTCTACGTGTGGTGTGCGCGGATAGGTAACCCGAGTGGGCATCGCACGCATAGTCCCAAGTTCACACTTAGAAGAATTTCTGATGTTCTTTGGCCGGAGAGTAGCTGGTGTCGTCTCTGAATGACGAAGGTGAAGAGTAGGTGGCTCGAGCCACCTCGTACACCACCTGTTGAGACCTTGGAATGCTTGGGGGTTGAGACAAAGGCACGATGATAGGACACAGGGGCACGAGCATGTAAATGGTGCCCGAACAACGGACGACGAGTGTCGTGGAGACGTCACCCGGGCGATGGGTGAAAAGCATCGTGAAGATGGTGCACGGGGCTACGACGGGTGTCACAGAGTGATGTCCTGGCGATGGGGGTCACGGAGATGATGTCCAGGCAACGGGGGTCACATAGATGACGTCCGGGCGACAGAGGTCACAGAGATGATGTCAGGGCGACGGGCGTCGTGGAGATGATGTCCGCACGACGGGCGTCACGGTGGTGGTTTTGAGCTACCTCGCGCACCACCTACCAAGTACATTGATGTCGGGGGACATCATCATGAGGGGCGCGATAAAGGCGCGATCGAGCATCATGATGCAGAGGCAGTCCACTACGGGCGACGGGGTAAGTAGTTTGAGCTACCTCGCGCACCACCTAGCAAGTACATTGGTGTCGAGGTCATCACGACACGGGATATGATCAAAATTGCAAAAGAAATTCTAAGTGTAGAAGATTACGAGATGGGTAAGGGTGCGCGAGGTGCGCGTTGGTTGTCAAAAAAAATTGGGGGGGTAAGCCTTGGTGTAGTATGAAGCCGAAGAGTGGCCTTAGTGATGGAGGCAAAAATGGGCATGGAGGATGGTAATGCGTTAGTGTTGAAGGTTGGCCGCGGGTGAAGAAAAGAAGATGAAGGTTGAAGGTGGGTGGGTGAAAGTGGTGGCCATGGCTTGGGGAAGGCCAAGGGTATGGGTGCCTTGGGTGGTGGTGACTGAGGGTGAAAGGATGGAGTGCCAAGGTCGGCCGACCAAGGCCGCGAGGCCAAGGCCGACCAAGGCCCCTTGGCCGAGGTCAAGGCCGAGGCCGACCAGCGGGGAAGAGGGGGAGGGGAGAAAGGAAGAGGGGCAGCGCGAGGCTGGGGGGGGAAGGAGGGGGAAAGAAGGGAGGAGATAGTGGAGGAAAATTTTCACAATTAACAAGATAAGAATGCGATGAGTGGGATGGTTGGAGTATGTAAAATTTTGTGAAAATTTTTTCTGAGTGTCGAAAAGTGGAGAGTGGGGCTCGGACAAGTGTGAAGGTGGAGGAGAGAAAAAAAATGTAGAAGGGAGAGTGATGAGAGCATGAATGTTGGGAGTATGTGGGGGAGATGAAAATTTTTTCTAAGTGTAGAACGAGGGTGAGAGGGTGGTAGAGTTGTCAAACGGGCCGGGCGGCCCGCGGGCTGGCCCGACCCGGCCCGGTTCTGGCCGGGGCTGGCCCGGTCCCGACGATGAACAGTAGCGGCCCCAGCACAGCGGGCCTGGGGCCTGGGCCTGGACCAGGCCGTCCATTGCTGCGAAAAAGCCCGGCCCGGCCCGGCCCGGAAACGGGTTTGGCCCGGCCCGAAGTCGGCCCGGGTCTGGCCCGGTCTGCGGCCCGGATCTGGCCCGGGGCTGGCCCGGTCTGCGGCCCAGGTTTGGCCCGGTTTTGGCCCCACTTGTTTGAATTTTTTTGTTTTCCCCCCTTTCTTCCACCCCTTTTCCAAAATTCCACTTTTACCCCCCCAACAGCAATATAACGGCTAGTTTGGGGGGTATTTTAGTCTAACCTATATTTTTCAACTCCTTTACACTCTTACCCTCCCCAACAACTATAAACGGATAGTTTGTAGGGGTATTTTGGTCTTTTGTGAAGTTTCTAAAATCTATAAATTCACACCATTTCTCTCTAATTTTTCACACCAATCTTCTTACTCTCTCTTACCTAAACATTCTATATTTCTACAAGCTTTGCTACTATTTTCCTCTCCAATTACTACTCTTGCTAATTACTACTAGTATTTACTAATTAGTACTCTTGTTTATTAATTACTAGTCTTGCTAAATTCTTTTTAATTACTACTCTTGCTAATTACTACTAGTATTTACTAATTAGTACTCTTGTTTATTAATTACTAGTCTTGCTAAATTCTTTTTAATTACTAACTCTCTAATATTTGTTACTCGTTCATTCTTTTAATTGTTATTTCTTATTACTACTCTTATACTTGTGTATTTAGTTACTCTTACAAAGTTTAGCTCGAAATATGGCTGGATTATTGAAGAAAATGAGGCGTGCATCGTCATCACGAAAAACATCATCATCATCGCAAGCACCACCACCAGCACAAGCGCCAGCGCCACGGCCATCACAAACACCAATCCAAGCACCAACACAACCATTCGTTCCTGGACGAATGAGTACAGGCTGTATGATAGATACCCAAGCCAATTGGGAGTTCAATCAAAACATTCCAGATTTTGAATACACGCCTGATGAAGACCCCCCGCATTATAGTCAAGGACGCAGCTCGGTTGGCGAAGCTACTACTCCGTGGCATAATCTCAACCCTATGCCTGGTCATGATGAAGAAGGGCCGAGCAATGCCTCCGGTAATGAGCCAGAAGTCCAAAAGGGGAAAAAAAGAAAGCCGAGTGTTGGAATCATTTCGATGTAATTATGGTGGACGGCATCCGAAAAGCTCGATGTAAGTACTGCGCTAAATTATTTTCGTCTGGTAGTGGTAATGGACATCTTAACAGGCATTACCCTCTGTGTGCACCTCGACAAGGCCACGTCGAACCTACCCAAACGCAGTTATCTTTTGACGGTAAGTTATTTGTTTATAATCAGCGAGAGCAAAGAGACGGTCTCGCTGAATTTGTTATTCATGATGAACAAGCCTTTTCTTTTGCCGATAATCCTAAGCACTCTAGATATATGAACACATACGTTCAACCTTTGTACAAAAAGGTTCATAGAAACACAACTAGATCCGATGCACTCCGACAGTACAATGCTGCTAAAGCACGCCTTATCGATTATTTCGATAAATTTGAAGGTAAAGTTAGTCTTACTTCTGATATTTGGCAATCTCCTTTACTTTTGTTAGTTATTCTTGTGTGACCGCTCATTGGATTGATGTAGATTGGGTTATGCACAAGAGAATCATCGCTTTCGAGCACTTCCCTTATCCGCATGATGGAATGAACATTGCTATTCTTATATTAAAAGCATGCACCACATTTAAAATTAAGGATAAGATTATGAGTGTTAGTTTTGATAATGCTTCTAATAATAAAGTTGCTGTTGCAGCTTTAAAGGAGACGCTTCAACCTGTACTTAATGGTGAATTATTTCATGTTCGCTGTGTTTGTCACATTATTAATTTAATTGTTCAAGATGGTTTAGCTGCTGCAGGAGATATTCTTCTCAAAATGAGGGGTATGACAGCGTATGTTAATAGCTCGAGTCCGAGAACACAACAATTTAAAACGTTGTGTGTTCAATATAATATGCCTCGCAGGAGAGCAGTTACAGATGTGGTCCACAGGTGGAACTCTACATACCACATGCTTTTACACATTCTGGCATACCGAGAAGTCTATACGCATTTTCTACTAACCCAGTTCCCAGCCGGCTTGCCAACTCAAGAGGAATGGCAGATGGCCACATACCTAGCTGAATTTTTGGAGGTATTCTACACGTCTACCAATTTATTGTCTGGTACGTACTATCCCACCTCTCCTCTCGCTGTAATAGAAATTCTGAAGATGGCTACAATGTTAACAAAATGGAGATATATAGGACCCTTTAAGGAAATAGTAAAAGTGATGGATCAAAAATTTAATAAATATTGGAGTAAGCTGCCTGCTATTTTTACTGTGGCTACTTGTTTAGATCCTAGGTTAAAGTTGCATGGCGTGAACGCCTCGATACAAGAGATATCGAAATTAATGTGCTACACAGCAGAGGAGACAACCGCATTCACAGCAAAAGTGAGCAAGAGGTTTGAGGACTTGTTCAACGTCTATCGTAATTCTGCTGACGTGCGCGGGCGAGCTACATCATCATCCACTGTTGAGAGGTATTATGCGCCATACCTTCAGGGCTTTGAACATCTAGTAGCAAGACAACTACCAGGTGAAGGTACTTCTAATTCGGCAGGTTCGTATACTTTTTCCTCTTTTAATGAGATTGGTGTATATGCAAATACTGATCATTATTCTGATTTATCAAGGCAAGAACAGGTTAATTTTAATTTGTTAAATTTTTGGAAACAAAATCAAAACATGTATAAAACTTTATCCCAAATTGCACGGGATGTACTGCCAGTGCAAGCCTCCACGGTTGCTTCAGAGTCGGCATTTTCAGCCAGCGGGAGGGTTTTGGATGACAGGAGGAGTCGTCTTAACCCCGAGTCGCTCGAGCTATGTGTATGTTGGAAGGATTATCTTGATGCGAAATACCGCGAGCAAGATAAACCGATTGATGATAGGAAGAGCAGTGACTCGGATATTGAAGTACTTCTGGATGATTAGGTAATTTGTTTTTATTTTCCTCTTTTGATCCTTTTGGTTGACGTTGCAGATTTCTTGATCTTTGATTGCTGATATTTTGGATAGACATTCATTATTATTTTGATTGTTAGAATTTTAAGAATAAATTTTTTCACAAAATATACTTTTTTTTCCATATATATAAAATAAATTTTTACAAGCAAGATATATATTTTTTCGTATATATAAAAAAATAGGTAACTTCGCCTGTTTGTTTACAAGCAGCCGGTCCCAAGCCCGGATAAAAGGAGGAGGGCCTATGAATACATTTATTATTTTTCTATATAAATTGTTATGTGTTAAGATTTTATTAATAAAGCTCATCAAGAAGAGTATGAAAATGTTTAACATATAATAAAAAATATAATGGCTAACAAATAAATATGTATATACATACATACATATATATGTATATTACTTATAATGAAATAAAAGGATAAAGATTAGGTTCGTTAAATTGTGAATATTGCCTAGAGATGAAATTTAAAATTGAATAACAAGAAGAAAAAAAAAAAAGGGCCCGGGCCCGGCCCAAGCCCGGCCCTAGCTATTGGGCCTAGGGCCTGGGCCTGGACTGGGCCTAGGTTTGCCTTCGGTAGGCCCGGCCCGGCCCGGTTGGCAGCCCCCACTGGCCCGGCCCCACAGCAGGCCCGACGGGCTTGGGCTGGGCCGGCCCAAGCCCGGCCCTTTGACATCTCTAGAGGGTGGTGCCCGACCATAAGCAGGCAGGGTGAAAGGGAGGAGTGCGAAGGGGTGAGAAAGTTTTGAAAATTTTCTAAGTGTTGGGAAGTTTTTTTTTTTAGTGTTGGAAGGAGCATAAGATATAGGGGGTGAAATTTTTTTTTAAGTGTTGAGCTTGGACAAGAATGTTGAGGGAGACCACTGAGGGTGATCATGGATGACCGGTTGCGAAAAAATGAAAATTTTTCTAAGTGATGGCGAGGGAGACCACTGAGGGTGATCATGGATGACCGATTGTGAAAAAAAATGAAAAAATTTTCTAAGTGTCAAATTAATTTTTTTTGATAAAAGGGTGGTCATGCGACCGCAAGCACGAGAGGTTGAGATGAGCGGGATGGGGAACTCAGGGTGATGGGCTGGCATCGATGACCGACTGAGTGACGGAGGTAGGGGAGGGTTGGTGAGGCGTGTTGCATGCATACCTGGCAGAGGCGGTCGCGAGACCTGGGGGGTGTCAACTGACAGAGTTGAGACTTAGTAACGTGGCTCTTGCCACCTCATGCACCACGTACAAAGTCGCTGCAATGTGAGGAGGATGGGGGTTGGGAAGGGGTGAAGTCCCCAAGGGAGTGGGTGATGGTATTAAGAGTGGTGTCAGTAGGCCCGTGAAAGAGCCCTGTGGCTTAAAAATTTTCTAAGTCCAGAAAATGCAACTTAATTTATAACAAAACATAGGCAACAAGTGTGGAAAACGCACTAGGCAGGCTAGGGTTTGGGCGGTTGGTTCAAATGTCCTAGGCTTAGAGTTTGAGCTCGCCAGATGCAATTTTTTCGACGAAGACGAACTTGAGGCCCCTGCACCACTTGAGACTGTGACCAACCTTCCGATGATAGGGGCAGTAGTTAGGATGGGCTAAGTCTTCCGGGGTAGGTTCAGTGTCAGCATTGGGCATGGTTATGGCATTATCGTTGATCCATGTCTCGAGGAGAGCTCTGATAGTCTTCAAGTCACACGAGTATTCCGGGGCAGGCATCGGCTACCTTTTCTTGTCAGGGCGACCATCCCTTCCTTAGAACTGACACTTGCGGTTGTTGTCGTCGAAACTGGCTGCTTCCGTCGTCGCGGCCAAGGCAAAATGAGGTTGGGGCTTTAGGGTCTTTGACGGACTGACAGAGTCATTGGTGCGTCGCGCGGCTTCTTTGAGATGTCCCCAGGACCGAAGCTGGAGGTTTTCAAGGTAGACCTTGTAGGTGTCTTTCATATTCTTGATGCAAATGGGTACAAGGGTTTCATCTTTGCTGAAGTCAGTGCATTCCAAGCACTTGTGATGAAATTGCGTAACATAGGTGTTGAGGTCTTCCCCGGGGTTCTGGCGGATTCGGCGATGTCAACGATGGTCACACGTTCCGTCTTATAGTGAAATTTTTCAAGGAAGAGCTGGACCATGTCGGACCATGAGTGGATAGTACCGTCAGGAGTCTGATGATACCAAGAGTAGGCGAGGTCAGTCAGGGACTTGTGAAATTCCTGAAGCTTCAAGATGTCATCCTCCCCGTAGTGCTCCAGGGAGCCAGCAAAACGGATGATGTGCTCGCGGGCATTGCCCTCTTTGCCATTAAATAGGGTGAATGATGGTTGCTTGTACTTGACAGGGTAGGGATTGGTAGCGAGGCTGCCAGAGTAGGGAGCATGGCCTGACAGCTTAGAGGGGGAGTGGGGTAAGGATGATTGCTTGAGACGGTGAAGGAGGGCATCAAAGTCATGCTTGGTGACGTATGACGCATGTGACGGTTTGTGCCCTGTCGGAATGATTCGGGCACCAGAGCCCCCAGACGGTGCAACCTAAGGCATCGAGGGGATGACGATGGTCGAGAGGTGTTGGTGGTGGGAAGCAACTTGTTGGTGTATGGTTTGCATATGGGTAGTGTCAGCGGCTAGAGGTCGGTCGTTAGGAAGGGTCGACTGGAGTAAGCAGGGGGAATGACTTGTGTTTAGGTCTCGGTTGGTTATGTTTGGGTTAGGCTCCATCTCAATTGATTCATGAGTCTCCGAAGTGCTTTGAGCAAGGGTAAGGCGTGTCGCCGCAGGCTGAGGTGCCGCGAGTCCTACTGTTGAGGGCCCGAAGGACCAAGGCAGCGGTGGTCACGACACTAGGACCTGAGCAGTGTCCAAAACTAGCCAAGGCCCTGAAGGTTGAATCTGAGGGGGAGGGGCCAACCCTAGAGCTTGGGATGGTAAGGGGTGAGCAGCGGACACAGGATGAGGAGCTCTTAAGCCTTGAGAAGTCAGCATTTGTGAAGTCAAGACTTGGATGGATTTTTGCATTTCTAAGATGACAGCCATGAGAGCAGATTGAGAGTCTTGGAGGTCGGTGATGGTAGGAGTAAGGTGTTGGATTGTGGCGTCAACTATCGCTGCCACATCGGGTGCCTTCATCGTAGAGGGAGCCTAGAGTTGGTTGTGATTGGTCTCCTCTTGGTCCTCGAGGTGATGCTCCTCTTGGACGGCTGGGTTAAGGCTTTGGTTGGTAGTCCTAGTAGTCCTGCATTGCTGGCGCATGGTTGCTTGGGTGTGTCGAGCACGGGACAAACTGCACTGCAATGCTCACCTCCCCAGCGGAGTCGCCAAAATGATGCCAAGGAAAGTGGGTTCGCAGTTGACGTGAAGGTGCCACAAGGAATGCTGTCCGAGTCAGATGCCAAGTTTGTTGATGTGAGACACAGCAAGGGCGGAGCAAGGGCAGAGACCAAGGGCTTCCCAGATAGAGCTTGAGGGTGGCAGTGCTACGAGGGTGATGGCGCAGAGTGAATACACGACGACAATCACAGTCCGAAGCTTAGGTCCAGAGTCAAGGTCCTGCCTATATGTTTCTCTTTCTAGGATTCTAGAGTGAGAAGATAAAAGTGTTCTAAAAATGTCCCACATTCCAAATGAATTCTCGAGACATCTATTTATAAAGGTTGAGATGATGATGTCATCACGCAACACGTGGCGCACCCCCGGAGTGACATGTCACCGAGGGGTCCACAGCTGCCGGTGCTCCATGGACTGTCCAATCACATATTCACCCGGCCTGCCCTGCACAATGTTGCTCTGTCTGTCTGGTAAGACTGGCTCCCACAGCGTCGATGTGGCCAGAGAACCCCCTTGATCTAGCCTCCAATCCAAGCCTTTGCAGAGTCCCACAGGCCTGTGGGGAAGACCCGACGCCCAACTGCAAGGCAGACTAGGGGCGATGCCCTTCGAGGACCTGCTCCCATCTCGAAGTGACCCGGGGGTCATAGTCCATAGAGGTGCCGACACGAACCCCCAGTGCCGGAGCACGTAGGCCAGTCATGCAGGAACCGTGGCGGAGATAGTGTCCCGGAGGAGTCGCCAATCCCGCTACGAAGGGTCCTCGTGCTGGAGCACTATGAACGGAGCCCCCCCAGAATGAAGACGGTGATAGATTTATGGTAACGATCCTATCCCACTACGAGGGGTCCTCGTGCCGGCGCACTACGAACAGAGCCCCCGTGATTGTGACGGCGAGGCTTTGTGGTAACGAGCCCATCCCGTGGTGGCGATGGCTTTGTGGTAATGGGTCCATCCCACTGCGAGGGGTCCTCATGCCGGCGCACTACGAACTGAGCCCCCCGTGATAGTGATGGCGATGGCCTTATGGTAATGAATCCATCTTGTGGCGGCGATGACTTTGTGGCAACGAGTCCAGCCCGCTGCGAGGGGTCCTCGTGCCGGAGCACTACGAACGGAGCCCCTCATGATTGTGATGGCGATGGCTTTGCGGTAACGAGCCCATCCCGCTGCGAGGGGTCCTCAAGCCGGAGCACTACGAGCAGAGCCCCCCGGAATAAAGAGGGCGATGGCTTTGTGGTAACGAGCCTATCCCGTGGCAGCGATGACTTTGTTATAACGAGTCCATCCCACTGCGAGGGGTCCTCGTGCCAGAGCACTATGAACGGAGCCCCTCGTGATTGTGATGGCAATGGCTTTGTGGTAACGAGCCTATCCCGCTGCGAGGGGTCCTCATGCCGGAGCACTACGAGCGGAGCCACCCGGAATGAAGATGGTGATGGCTTTGTGGTAACGAGCACATCCTGTGGCGGCGATGACTTTGTGGTAACGAGTCCATCCCACTGCGAGGGGTCCTCATGCCAGAGCACTACGAACGGAGCCCCCCGGAATGCTGCACACTCCGTAGAGTGGGTCGAAGCATATTCCACGTCCATGGCGGGGGCGCATGGTGTGGTGAATAAGTGTGATGCCCGAAGGCCTGTATCATGATTATGGCGCATGGGCATGGCGATGACTGTCGCGAGACCATACCTGGTGCCGGGGGCACATGTCATGAGAATGGCGCACGGGTGTCATGAGAATGGTGCATGGGCACGGATCATGAGAATGGTGCATGGGCACGGCGATGAACGTTGCGGAGACAATATTTGGTGCCGGGGCACATGTCATGAGAATGGCGCATGGGCGCTGTGACGGACGTCACGAAGACAATATTTGGTGCCGGGGCACATGTCATGAGAATGGCGCATGGGCATTGTGACGGACGTCACGAAGACAATATTTGGTGCCGGGGCACATGTCATGAGAATGGCGCATAGGCACGGGACGAACGTCGCAGAGCCAGCGCACGAGCCTGCGTCGGGTGTCCCGAAGACGGTATGTGAGCTGAGTGTACCTGTGATAACAAGATAATGAATGCAACATGTAGTAATGACAAAGTTGGGAATTATGGTACGCAGTCGTCGGCGACGGGTCATTCAGTGGTAGTGCGCGACTTTGGGCAATGGGCATCGCGGGAGCGGTATGCGGTCACGGATGATGGACGTCACGAGGTTGATGCATGACGGACGTTGCAAGGTTGATGTACGACGGACGTCGCGTGGTTCATGCACGACGGACGTCACGAGGTTGGTGTACGAATGTCTGTAAACATCGCGGAGGTGCAAAGACTTGAGCGGAGCCCATAGGCCAAAATTGGGGGAAGGTCAAGGCCACCACCCCTTAGGCAGGTCGAGGCCGACCCTAGGGGTGGCCAAGGCCAATGGCCAACTCCCATGAAGGGAGGCCAAGGCCACTCCCCCTTTGGGTAAACTTCGGGCGCGCCGACGGAAGGTCTTTGATAGGCAATGACAAATCCGAAAGTTGCATTGCGACGAGCGTGTCGACGTAAATCGTACCCATGGGACGAACAAGGTGCCAAAGTCACATACGAAATGTATGAAGCGAACAAAACGCAAAAGGGACTTTACGCGAATAGTGAACAGCTGGGGGGAATGCCAAGGCCAACCCCCCATGGAGGCCGAGGCCGACCCCCCATGGCCTTGGGGAAGGCTGAGGCCGACCCCATGGGGTTGGCCAAGGCCTTTGCCCTTGACCCCGTCGCTCCTGTTGCGCCATCGGTCGATGTTTTTGGTGAAAAGGTGCTCAGGTGGTCGCGGCGCGACGAACGTTGTACCGCGAGTCACGCTCACGTGAAATAATTGGTGACTAAGGCGTACGATGCCAGAATCGCACCTGACATGAGCGTGCGCACTTTGATTGATTTAATGTGCAAAGCGGGACCCCTAGTGGGCCCTTTGGGTGGGACCAGAATAGGCTGGGAACACAAATCATTATGTAAAATGTAATAGAATAAAATGAACAAACCTGAGGGCATAAAAAATCCGTTAACACAAAAACGTCATCACCAAACTGTTCCAACCAAACACCGGCTCAAACGATATGTTGCGATCAGTCTTTGGTCCCACTAACGTGGACCTGTCAGCGTACTTCATCCCACTGTCTTGGACCCAAAATCCCATATTGGGAGAATAATCACAGTGGAAGCGGGGGCGACCACTTAAAGTAGTAATGCGCATTACGTCAACGTACAACTCCCCATTGACCAAGTTCCACAATCTAATTTTTCCCCATTAGATATGGGGCACAGCAATCGAGTAAGCAAAAATCACCTTTCCGTTTATCACGATATAATCCTTCAATCACGGATGGTCAAACCATCTCACAACATACCAATAGTTTTCCAAAACATTTCATAATCACAATAGGTCAACACCCAAACATCTCATATGCACCAAGCGCTTCAAATCCAAAATCCATTACAACTTCAAACAAAATATCACCTGGTCCGATTTTCAACTAGAAATTAAGCATTGCCACAAGCTTTTTGACAAAATTCTTTTCTCCGAGGCAAAAGTAGGTAAACATAGCCAAAATAGTTCATAGCTGTTAAATAGAGCTTATCAAAAGTAAATAGCGTATATACTTTATAAAAACACTAGTTGAATCGGCAGGTCACTTACCGAACCCGATAACCGAATCTGGAAGTTTTTCTCTTAATCTGATCTCAGTTGCCTTCTATCGTATCTAAATAAATGAATCAGCAGTAAATCAATTCTAGACACTCAACTAATTGTTTTCCCTCAGTTTGTCACCAGAGTGGAAAATTACCGAAACACCCCCAGGACTCAGTAAAATTACCCAGACACCCCCTCGCATATCTAAAACACTAAAACATCCTTCTCGTAAGTGAAATCATCAAAATATCCTTATCATATGTGAATTTATTCAAAAATGCCTTTTACAGGTAAAATTACCAAAATACCCCTGGGGTGACAAATTACCAAAATACCCCTGTTACACTTAAATCATCAAAATGAGCTTTCCGTAAGCAAAATCACTAAAATAAACTTACTGCATACAAATTTACTCAAAAATACCCTTTATGGATAAAATTACCAAAATACCTCCTTTGAGGTGGCAAATTACCAAAATACCCCTGGAGGTTTCCGGCACTGGAACATCTTAAAATTCTATTTTTATCATCCTGAAGTCATTTTTGACCTAAAAACTATTTTAAAAAATTTTCACCCAAAAATTTAGGACCAAGAGCTAAAAGGCTTGTTTCGCGTAAAAATACATATCGGCCTCAGAATGGCCTGAAATTTTATAAAGGGCTAACTACACCCATGTCCCTGAGGTTTGGGGGTAATTACACGCGAGGACACAAAGTTTCAAAATGTAACACTTATGTCCATTGATAAACGGAATACAAAAATACTTAACGGTTTTAACAAAAAAACTTGATTGCCCCTGACTTTAAAATCAATTACCCACTTAATTTACTGTTTATTCTTCCTCTCCCCACACCCAGCACCCACCCCCACCCCCCGCACCCCCACCCCACCCCCACGCGTCTACCTCTTCCTCTCCCCACACCCAGCACCTACCCCCACCCCCCCGCGCCCCCACCCCACCCCCACGAGTCTGCCTCTTCCTCTCCCCACACCCAGCACCCCCACCCCACCCCCACGCATCTGCCTCTTCCTCTCCCCACACCCAGCACCCACACCCCCCACGCCGTCTGCCTTCCCCTTCCCCGTCAGCGCAGTAGCAGGCCCTCCGGCGAGGCACCGGCGCCGCAAGATCACGGTCGCACTCCCGATATGCCTGTAGCCATACCGGTCGCCACCATCACCGCCACGACCTACCTCTGTACCCCGCGCCGTCCGAGATCGCAAGCATCACCGAGCTACGTCGCGACACCGGCCTCCCCCGTCGAGATGCGCGCCACCGTGACCACCAGCAAGGTAGCGCCATCACCACCACGATGGGCTTGCACCATCGCGCCCACCGGTGCGATCGCCGTTGTTGCAATGGCCAGATCTGTCTCCTTCCCATCCAGATCTGTCTCCTTCCCGGTGGCGTGGGTTTGCTAAGGCACTTGCCGGAGGCGTCTCGACAGCTTGGGTTAGCCAAAGGGCTTGCCGGCTTGGTGGGGTGGTTCTGCAGGATGGTGGGGCGAGGGGGCTGCTGGCGGCGTGGGGCCGGGGGAGGGGGGCTGCTGGCGGCGTGGGGCGACGGAAGGAGCTGCCGGCGGTGACTTCAGATTTAGGGTTTAAATTATGGAGAGAGAAAATTATACTTTTTGTGACGATGTACTATACAGGGGTAGTATTGCCATTTTCAAAATACGTAATGACGAAAATTATACTTTTTGGACGGAATACTGACGGTTGGATAAAAGTGTTACTTTTTTTAACGTTTTTGGTCACGTATGTTACATTTTGAAACTTTGTGTCCTCACGTGTAATTACCCCCAAACCTCAGGGACATGGGTGTAATTAGCCCTTTTATAAAATAGAACATCTCAGTAGATTAAGATTTTTTTAAAATTTTCAGATTTAAATAGCTTGGTTTGCTATACTGCGATACCCTAGTTTAGCATCCTTTGTGGAAACATAAAATTCCCAACCAATTCCAGGTCGTAGGTCACGTAAAAATAATTAGGGTCACTATTTTACACTTTGTCCAAATAAGTTTCTAAACATGTTTTAAAAATTCACAAAGAAACTGCTAAACGAGATCATTATTAGCGACACTTTGCAGTTCAAGTTTTCAACCCAGCTTGCCCAGTGTTCATCATCCCTATTCTCGGCAGCCACTCTTCTCAGTTAAAACACACAAAAATTCATTTTCCATGACACACCTACACTACTATACACACCTAAGCTCACACTAAAACATCTACACCCACACTAATACACCTAAAACACACACATATACACCTCATATATACAGTTATATTATCACACATACACACCCACCCGAGACACGCACACACACACAACAAACACACACTAAACACCCTGAAAACACACAAAACTAAGCCCACAACAACCACTAAATTCACCTATACACATAAAATTACACAACTAAAATAAAGAGGGAAATATTACCTTTCAAAAATCCTCCAATTTCTCCTCTTCTTCTTCCCTCTCTCCTTCCGCTGCCTCTCTCTCTTTCTCCTGTCTTTCTTTCCTTTCCTCTTCTTCTTTTCTTTTCCTTATTTTCCTTTCTTTCTTTCTTCCTCTTCTCTTTTCTTCTCTCTTGCCCGAAACTCCCCCCTATTTTGGCATATCCATGCCTGAAACAATTGGGTTAGTCACCTCAAGCAAGAGGTGGCAACCAATGCTAAGACACAGCTTACACATGCACACGTGCACTATATTTTTTAAGTTTGCAAATTAAACCCCCACACTTGTGTAATTACACTTAAGCCCCAAAATTATTAATCTCTATTAATTTACTTAGATGTCACTGAAAATATATACTATCACTCATTTTATTATTTTTCCTCACTAACAAAAAATATAATTTACATTTATGCCCCTCAAAGTTTCCATAATTACAAAATGGGCTCAAAAGTTTTTAAAATTACATTTGACCCCACAATCGTTTTAAACCTCCATATGCTACCAATACCTGAGAATTACTCAAATTTAACGCCCGTTTATTTTTTGGGTCTCCGATAGTTATTTTAACCCGCTCCCAAAGTGCGGGATATTACACAACCCGCTGCACCAAGTTTGAGATCTCCTCTTCTTTCACCTTGACGTAAACATCCCCGAACTTTCTGTACTGACCAAACACATCGTTTAGCTCGCTTTGGTGTGTTCTATGCTTCTTCTCAAACTTGTCCAAAGTGCTCTCCACAAAATAATGTTTTCGTGGTGACTTGCATTGAGAAACTAAGGCATTGAAGTCTACAATTGCCTGGGTGTTCTTGTTACCCTTCTTTGGCATCTTTGTTGCGTACCCCTCTTCCACTGTCTTTAGTTTGCAATGGCTCTCAATAAGTGATTGATTGATGTGATACCACCTGTCATGGCTCTAGCGTTTAACGAGCATAACTTTACCCTAACCTTGCAGCACTCGGACGATTCACCTCCCATGGATGCTCAAGTCAGCCTTGCTACCCTACTTGCATGTTCGGCACGGCCCACTCTAATCCCTCTTTACACCCACACTAGGTGTGTCAGCGACTCACTCTTCACTCCTCACTCAAGCCTTTGGGCACTCACACACTAGCATAATGGCAAAGTTGGTTGAGGGGAAAAAGAGATGAGAATATCTTATGGATATTGGTGAATGTTTTGGTGGATGGTTTTACTTCCTCCCTATACTACTGCACCTCCTTAACAGATGGTGGTGATTGATCTTATGTAACGATTATCATTACAGTTTTAGATTCTCCTAGAATTCTCTAAGCTTTTCCTAGCTTTCTGATTATACCATTACAAGACTAAACAAGCTCTTCCTAGATTATGACAAATAGAACATTTTGGAGACCTTTCATGCAAGCATCCTCATGAACGCACACGCGTCATATCCCAGTAAGCATATGCTTCGAGAAACTTCCAAAACTGGGCAAGTCGTGACAACTCTCTCAAGATTAAGAAATAATTAATATAAGGAGAGAAGAAGGTTCTGATTTACGAAAGGAAAACAAGTTTACAAGGCAATACACGACACTACTCATTGTTTGACTCCCTCATTAAAGTATAATACATCTTAGAGGACATAGGAATTTTCACAGACAGTATTTGACACCATCATAAATGCAATAAACACAATTACCGGTTTTTACAAACATTTACAAACTAAAATTTCTCCCTTTTTAGGCAAGATAAGCTATCGCCACTTGAAGTTTAAACAAGGGCTAATTACACTTATGTCCTTGAGGTTAGGGTGTAATTACAGTCAAGGATATTAGGTTTCAAAATGTAACATTCCGTGACTAAAAACCCTAATTTTGTAACACTAGTGTCTATCCGTTAGGTATTTTTTTGTAACACTTCTGTCCAAAAAGTGTATTTTTTTTATAATGTCATCGTTACGTATTTTTAAAATGGCAATACTGCCCTTTACTGCATATACTAAATAATTTTTAAATTTTCAAATTAGGTTTTAAAATTACTGTCGGCGACCAATCCTCTGCCGGTGTCGCCCCCACCGCAGGCGACGACGCCTTTCCCCCTCCATCTCTTCTCTCCCCCCACCTCGCCCCCCGCAGCAGACCCCTCCCTCGCCCTACGCCGGCAGCTCCATCGCCCATCCCTCCCTACCTCACCCTCCCCCACCCCTAGCCGCCCCCACTGTACCTACACACCACTGCCAACCACCATGCCAACCTTCGTGACCAACTACCCGGCACCACCGCTATTACCCACCACCCCACACCACCGCCATAACCCACTCTTCTTTCTTCCAAAACCAAAACCCATCATCAATTCAACAACTTAAAAAACAAACCTAACGTGATTCTGAGTTGTGGCATGAGTAAGAGAGAGAGAGAGAGAGAGAGAGAGAGAGGGGTGACGATTCGTGGTGGGTCAGAGAGGGGTCGAGCGGTGGGGTGGGGAGGGAGGAACAGCGGCGGCGTGGGGGGGAGCGAGGGAGGGGCGGCGCCAGCGTGGGGGGAGCATGGATAGGGGTGCGATAGCGAGGTGGGGAGAGAGGAGGCGGGGTGGGGGGAGGGGAGGGTGGAGAGATTGAATATGAGATGAGAGATTGAATTGGAGAGAGAAAGGAGAGAGAACACAAAAAGATAAAAGAAAATTGGAATTTTAATTTCAATTAGGGGGAATAAAGTCTTTTCGTCAAAACCGTTATGTATTTTGGTATTCCGTCTGATTAATGGATATAAATATAATTTGTTCAAGCTATTGTCCTTACCTATAATTATACCCTAACGTCAGGGAGATATGTGTAATTAGCCCTTTAAACAACTTCAGTAAAAGTGCTATCAAAAAGCTAGAAGTTGTGGCACGAATCTAGTACATGTTTCAGGCTACACTCGATGTACAAAGGAAATTGATAAATTCACTATAACTATACTATTCATGTGAAAACTAATAAGTGACTTGATTCTGTATTGGAGTGGGAACATCGATTTCCATTTCTAAAACCATGCAGATTTGTGCCATTTCTTAATTTTATGAAACCGTGAATCTTAAAAAACGCCGAACTCCCGTTTGAGGTAATGACACAAGATACACTAAAATATACAGCATTTCTTTCCACTAAAAGATGATTCAGGCAATATACCATGTAAAAGTCGATTCTTTTATTCAGATATGAGAGTTACAATAGCAAATACTCATGGGAGACTCCACTAAAAGATGATTCAGGCAATATACCATGTAAAAGTCGATTCTTTTATTCAGATATGAGAGTTACAATAGGAAACACTGCAAGAGCTTAAAATATTGGAGGGAGACTCCAATAACTAATATACATTGAATCAAATATAATAGTAATTTACTTACAAGAAAGAATGGTGGTTTCTCACAAATGGAGAAGATTTGAAATCGGGTTCCAGCCCATGATCCATGGCCTCTTATCAGATGGAAGCACAAAATTAAGTTCAAACATCTCTTTCGACAAGTTTCCACCATTGCAAAAACCAACAAGCCTTGCCACTATCTCAGCACTTTCCTGTACATTCTTGGCATCATTTGGATTCGTCCAAAGGTTGTTTATGAACTGAATCCTTCTCTGCTTCCCTTCTAGTGGAACTTCCCATTTTAGGTACAATGTGTCTCTTTCCTCAGCAGTCAAACGAGTTGTTAACCTCTTTGCAAGAAACTCCTTTTCGCGTTTCAATGCTCTAATACTGCATATCAGATGGTTCATACAAAGGAAACATTAGCTGGATGTCTTTTTCAGACAAAGTAGGAGGAAAAAGAAAATTGACTCAGTCGGTAGGCATGATACACACAGAAGAAAGAGAGGGATGACGTGAGGTCACCTTGACGATAAAGAGATTGTGGGCTCATCTCCCAGACGAGCCGGGCTTGCATTGCCAAGTTCTGCCAAGTGTTTCTGCAGCCAATTCAATCGCCTAAGTTCCACTTCCATGTATATCTGATCAGCTTGGTCTCCTTTGAACAGTAGATAAAACTGAGTCCTGTGAATAATGGAGACATGGCACACATCCCATAACTCAATGATCTGCTGCCTTTGCTCTCTGAAAGTAACATGCCACAAAGTTGGGCATTGCCCTTCCATCTCAATTATGTTCTCATCGTTCTCCAAATCATAACCAGCTGCTTCATTGGCTTCTAGTTCAAGCACCTGGCGGCATACGCAGTATGTAAATGAGAGTTTTCTAGTCCCATTACCTTTAATGGCACAAAAGCAGCAAAAGATATGAGAAAGGTAAAAGGAAAAGTAGCCGGCAGAAAATCTACCTGGCAAACAAGCAGCTGCTTTTGATATTGTAGCTTGGCTACACGTTCTTTAAGCTCTGTTACGTACGCTCTTATGCTTCTCACATTCTCTTCTGCTGCATTCTGAAACATCTTCTGCATTTTCCTCATGTTGACTGAACTTGAACGTCGATATGGAGTTCCTTCTTTTGAAGATGTACTTCCCCCTTCGTCACATTTTCCAGGAGTATCTTTCTCGCACAATGGCATAGTTTCATTGGACACGGTGTCATCAAACTCTGGAGCACTATTTTCAATACCAGAATCCAGTACTTGCCGAGCAGACGACAGAGGTGAGCATGGAGATCTTAAAAAGTTTTGCCTGTTGGCATTATTGCTTGAAGCTAAAGGAAGTAACTTTTTTGTTTTTGATTGATTCTTAACCTTTGAAGCTGCTTCACCACGACACAATTGATCTGCATTGCTTGGAAGAGACATTACCAATTTATCAATGGACTTCTGAACATTTTCTAGTTGCTCCTCAAGCTCAGCAATGTTGCTTCCTTGGGAGTGAAGTCTGGTGATTTCGTCCTTGAGGTTCACACTAATGCTCTTGTTAACAGCAACGACGCTTCCAACCTCAACTTCTTTTGGGGCTGGTCGGACAGAGCACATTTCCCTTATTTCGGCTTGCAGCTTAGCGATAGTCTCTGCAGCATCTTGATTACCTTGTCTATGACAAGCAACCTCCTTCTGTAGTACTTCCAGTGCTCGATTTGCTTCTTCTCCAAGCTGCTCTTGGAGGTGTTCAAGTTTCAGAATCTCATGCATAAGTGTGAAAGGAGCAGTTGATGATTGCCGTACAGTCTGCCTTCCCATCGTATTTCTTGATTTATCGCAAGGGCCTGGCTCCTTGAAATCGAATTTCGAAGCAATTGTCCCTGAAAAAGAGAGGCATTTCTTGGCCATTGGACTTGACTCAAATGGCTTTGAACCCTGAAGTACAGTATAAAAACATCATATAAGGCATAAACCTTTAAAATGAAGCTGAGAGAGAGAGAGAGAGAGAGAGTCATGTACCAGTGGTTCAATCTGGAGTTTTTGCCGCATTTCATCTACCTGTAACTGTGCAAGATCTCTTTGACGCCTCAGTTCCTCCATTTCCTTCTCCATCTAGAAAAGGGGTCATAAGACAAGCAATAGTGTCAGTTCTTTCAAAGAAAAAAACAAAAAGAAATCAAATGCATCTAAATGATTGTGAACCTGCTGAATCTTATAATCTTTTTCGGTTGCTGGATCTGGTGTACGTAGCTCTGCTTCGAGCCTGGCTACTTCCTTCTGCAAATGCTTAACAAGTTGTTTATCTGAGACAACCTGATCAACATTTTGAAGCACGATATGAGAACCTTAAGCATTGTTGTTTGCAATCAAGAAACGTAATCAACCTTTTATCTTAATTCCACATCTGTTAGGCAAAAGTTAAGATGAGTACCATGTTTACTTGGGCAGTGTTTGTTACTTCCTTTGCCCGGGTGGCGAAGTAGAGAGTATTCCGGGATTGTTCCACATAAATGGATGCTGGACTCAGAGTGCAAATGATGGCAGTGCGGGCATTTCCACCCAATGAATGCTGCAATATGCGAGTCAGCTTTGAGTCTCGGTAAGGTATGTGACCACTTCGCTTTCCTACACTGCAATTGGGAAAATGGAGCATTAAAACTAAGGTATGTGACCCAATGACATGCGATGTCATTCGAGATTGTCCCTGATGTCATGTACAAAATAGAAATTTTAACAAGTCAATTCATCCTTGCGATTTTGATATCCAAGATCATGACAACTAATGAAGTATTCTTTTGACAGGGTGGACACTGAAAATACAAATATTTCGTTGACCCAACATTTGCCTTATGATGAGTAATCTGTAACAATACTTGATGCTGAGAAACTTGTCAGATGTAAGGATATGATGGCAGATCTACATAACGGTACCCCGACCAGAGCTTTATGAACAAACGGAAATGGGAGAAGGAAAGGGAAGAGATATATGATTTTTAGAAAGCACAAAATATTCCAGGGTTAATGAAGCATCTCTGATTTGCCTTTACTAATGAAATATGTTAGTGATTCTATGAGCAAATATTAACCTGAGCTTCCTGATTACAGTTGTAAGAGTCATCAAGCTAAGGTTAATATGGCAGCCTTCCCTAAGCCTAGCACCATCAACATTCGTCTGCGAAGCTCTTTCACTTCCAGCTAGATCTACAAAGTTCTGCAAAATACAAGATTTATGGTCACAATCGTATTGCTTTCTGAACTATTGCAAAGTAACTACATGAAAGCAAAGTCTTTTTTACCAGGCTTGCAACAAAAGACCTCACACAATCCGAGTTTTCACGGAGGGTACTTTCTATTGTCTGTATTATCAGTCAAAAAAAACAACAATGAGACAATACAATTGGCAAGCATCAGGAATTTCGATTTGACAACGTGTTCAACTGACCAGCCTTATTATCTGGTGTGACCGTGAGCTAGTATCATTCAATGCAGTTTCACCCACTTGCCTTTGAGCTGCAAACAGTAGTACAACTTTTATAGATGCAACACCAGTTTTGACATTAAGTGAAGGCTAAGCAATCCCATCGGAAAAAGCCTCAGCTTCTTACCTTCACAAATACTGATCAAGTTTCTTAAATGTTGATCGTCAATTGCTGTCTCCTCAACCAACTTCTCAACCACAGTTCCTTTCTGCATTCAGGGAATTAGAAAATATCTAGTTAAGCGATGGCAGAAGATAAAAAAGTTTCACCATTGAGATGTTATATTCCTCATACGAAAACTACCTCTGGGTCATCTAAAAGCTTAAGACTGCGGCCAGACTCTGAATTTAGCAAGTCTCTGACATTTTCATTATAGATTTCCAACCCAGAAATCTTTATTCTGAAATGTCTCTCTGGAGTCTGTGACAATGAAAAAAATACATGATGAGATTTGGAAACTTGTTCTTTCTGCCATTATGCGTGGGCACCATTTAGCACCTTATGAGAAAAACACAAGCACGCAGATGATAATAAACTCGAGAAGACGATCAAAAAGAAGAGAATGTTGGAACATTTGCATTAATCGACACAAGGGAGAGTAGAAAAAGGAATATAAATAAAAACATACAAGCTTCTTGTGCCTCAGCCCAAGGAACTATAAATGACCTCATGTTGCAGGCAAGGTTTTTTACAGAGATTTTTTTCTTTATCATTTCGCAACTCTTAAAGGAACAACTATGTTGATATGTGCAGTAACTTCGCCAAGAAAATAATATCAAAGTAATCGCCAATACTCCATGGTAAATGTGACTAATGCCCAACTCAGTTATCTAGTGGAAAATATATCAGGACAGCTTACATTCATGATATGCTTGTAAATATCATTTACTGCTTTCTCTGTGACTCCTCTCATTGTATACGTCTTCCCACTGCTAGTTTGTCCATATGCAAAAATAGTTGCTGCAATACAAATGTTCAAAGATGATTAACTAGGATTCAGTATCCAAAGAGCACATGAAAACAAATAGGTTGAGGCTAAACTTTGTACCATTGATGCCCATTAAAGAAGACAAAGCAACATTTTTCACTCCGTCCTCGTACACCGATTGAGTTATGCAAGCAGGACCAAAGACTTTATCTGATATACATCAATTCTTAGACATCAGATACAAGCAAAACATATATAACCAGGGCAACTAGGCAAAAAACATTATTACTCAGAGAGAGTTTCACTTAATACCAAACGTAAATGAAGCAGGTTGAGTTACATGCTCCTGAGGCAGTGGTTTGTAAACTATAGTGTGATCTTCAATGCATTCCCATGCCACTTGGTCTTTGGCTGACTGCTCCCTTTTGTTTAAAGGCCTTAACCGTACAGTTACCACAATTTTCTCTTCCTTGACTCTTGTCCCTCCTGGAGTTGATACCGGTGTCCTCTCAATTTTTGAAGCTGGTGTACCAGGATTCTTAACTGTCATCTTGGGTCTGAAGACTTACGAGCAATACTAAAAGGAGCAGCCCTTAAGAGAGAACACCCTGTATATGTACAGCCACGGCCTCACTCAACCGCAAGAGATCTAAGAACATAGAACGACCACAACTAGAACGACGGAAAAAGACTACAGCATCCCAGTGCAAACGTAGATCTGTTCGAAACCAACAAGTTAGTGTATGACCCAGATAAACCCCCTCACAATTAGCAATTTAAACAAACATATCGTACTTCACTGACGTATTAAGTTCAAGCATTGAGATACATCAAATTAGGCTATGCCATTTCTGACCTAACAATCAACTCCAATTTCCGGATTCTCTACTCTCTAAAGGTAATAATGATCCAATTAATTCCATTAGTTTCCTTTATAACAAACACACCAGCATGCACACAGATGCATAATAGAGAATAAACGTGGACTTCCTTTCTTCTGCCCTTGTATGCCATTATCCTGAATTTTCCTTAACTTACTGGTTCCTTCCAATCAAATAGAGTTGAACTTTGCTTTTGTGCTTCTACCCAAAAAGCTAAAATGTTAAATATCGTCCTAAATCTCAAACTTCTGTGTCCCTGTGTTGGTGAGGATCAAGAAAGTTCACGTTTATGTATAACCACTGTGGAAGCAGAATTCAAAAGCTCGCTATTCCTAGGTAATAAAAAAGAATATAGCTGCCCCAAGTTCATTTTTTTACTGTTTGGATCAATGCACGAGTTACTGTATGACCCTTGAAGCAATCTGGATATGCAGCACTTCGCACATGAATATTTAAAGCAAAATGCATTCAAAATGTGATGCTTCAAATTAGGTTTGATCTTTTGGAATTCTACACAAAAAATTGGTCTGAGAAGCTTCACTTATCTACATATGTTCATTAAGTGGTCACATAAATGAAAAGCAGGATTTAGGGGAAAAAAATTAATTTATGGAAACTAGGGATTTTCGCATCAAATTTCACCTGAAAAACTACAATGAAACTTGACGAAATTAAACCCAGAAGAAAGGGGAAAGAAAAACTTACAGAAACCCAAAATCACAGCCGAATTTGACTTTTACCCTAAACCAAACAAATCTGATCAGAAACAGATTTCCCGAGAGAGATAGAATAGAGTTCTAGAGAGAGAACGCAAGGAGCCTTACAGAAAGAGAGACAAAAAAATGGAAAAGTTTGAGGGTATAAAGAGTAAAGCTACGATTTGTGTCTCAAATGACCCATCGATTTTTGAATTTTGGGCCGTAACGGCTAGTTCAGTGTCGCCCAGAACTGTTTGGCAATTTCGAAGTGGGCGTTTTGTCAATTTGTTGGCCGTATAAAGCAGTGTGAGGTTTCGAAGTTTTCAACGGTTACTTTATTTCATTAATGAGTTCAGTTCAAATCTATGGTATACGTATTTAAATTCGGTAGGGACGTTTCAAAAGAGAACAATTATAGCTTTTCGTCGTTAATTCGTTAAAAAAATATACGTATTCACTTATATTATCAATACGTAATTTTTAAATGACAGTACTGCCATCATTTTCTATATTATATACCATATCTCATTCCTTAATTTAGGTTTCAACCCTAATTCTCCTTCACTCTGCCGCCGCACTTTCCCCGGCAACCACTCAGCCTCAAAGTCGGCCCCTTCACTCCCCTCACCTGCTACCACCCCTTCCCTCCTCCCCCGCCCCTGAAATCCTACTCAGCTGGCAGGATTAATCCTCTATCGCCTGTGGCCCACCGGCACGCTCCTCGATCCGAAAAACGAAGCAAAAGCCTTATCCCCAAAGCCAAATCAAACGCTGAAATCCCCTTGGAGCTGCAATACTGGTCGCATTGCTCCATGGAGCTCATCAAGCCATGTACGAAATCAGGCCCCTCTCAAAGTCACCGGCTCCTCCTTTGCCAGCGGCCTCCCTGAATTTGACGAGAATCCTCCGCCTCTGCTTGGAATAATCGAGCAAGGTGGGGAGGGAGTGAGCATAGCGTGGTGGTCCTTGTCACAGGCAACCGACATGCATTCCCCCACCAGCCATGTGCACCCCGTAGTGCGGCGTGAAATGATTCAAAGTGATTCAGAATGGGATGCCATTTTTATATTTGCTTAATTTTTAGGTTTGAATCTAAGAGGAAGAGGAGAGCTTGAATTTATTTGATGGATCTCATTGTAATTGTGTTGAACAGAAGTAAAAAAGGGAGGGGATTAATGGATTATGTAAAAATAACTTCTCACAGCTCTCCTTTCTCAGTTGCTCTCTTTCTCAGAACAAGCACTTGAATTTATCAGTCTGCTGCGTAGAGAGAGGGGGGATGTAAATTGAAGAATTATATTATGAAGTGATAGCCATTCTGGTTATTGCATCTAAACCGTTATGTATTTTAATATTTTCGTTTGGTCAAACGGATATAAGTGTAAGTTGTCCAAACTAATGGACAAGCCTATAATTTCACCTTTCACCTTAATCTCAGAGATATTGTTGTAATTATCCTAACTATCTATCTATAATATTGATGCCAAGAAAAGTGAGTTCGTATCTACATGGAGGTGCCACAAAAGCTGCAGTCCGAGTCAGCTTCCAGATGTACACAGTTAGAGACAGTGAGGGTGGAGTAAGGCAGAGAGTAAAGGCTCCCCAGACAGGTCATGAGGGTTGACAGTGCTGTGGAGATAAGGCGAAGATGAACAGGGCAGGCAGTCAACAATCCAAGCAAGGGTCCAGCGTTTGGGGTTCGATGTCAGAGGTCCAAGTATGTTTCTCTCTTTAGAATTCTAGAGATAATGGGTATTAGAGAGAGAAAGTAAAATTGTCAAATGAGAGAATTCTATTGAAAATAAAATCCAAGGTCCCCTATTGTTCCCAACCTATTCTGGTTGCACTCAAAGGTCCACTTGGAGTTCCATTGTGCATGACACGTCCGCACAAGCACAGTATTCAACGCTTCGAACTGGTCAAAGTGCGCGCACCCAAGTCACGTGCATTCTTTGCTTCACACGCCTCACGCGCGACTTAGTCACCAATTATTTCACGCTACCCTGACTCACAGTACCACGTTCATCGCACCGCGACCACCTGAGCACCTTTTCACCAAAAACATCGACCGTTAGCGTAACCGAAGCGACGGGGTCAAGGGCATAGGCCTTGGCCAACCCCATGGGGTCGGCCTTGGCCTCCCCCAAGGCCATAGGGTCGGCCTCGGCCTCAATGGGGGATCGACCTCGGCCTCCATGGGGTGTTGGCCTTGGCCTTTCCCCCCAGTTGTTCACTCCTCGCACAAAGTCCCTTTCGCACTTTGTTCACTTCATACACTTCGTATGTGACTTAGGCACCTTGTTCGTCACATGGGTATGATTCATGTTCACACGCTCGTCGCAATGCAACTTTCAGATTTGTCATTGCCCATCAAAACACCTCCCGTCGGCGCGCCCAAAGTTCACCCAAAGGGGGAGTGGCCTTGGCCTCACTTCATGGGAGTTGGCCATTAGCCTTGGCCACCCCTTAGGGTCGGCCTCGGCCTCACCAAGGGGTCGGCCTCTGCCTCCCCAGGGGTGGTTGCCTTGACCTTCCCCTATTTTTGGCCTATGGCCTCCGCTCCCTCGCGCACTTGTTTTCTCAAGTCTTTGCACCTCCGCGATGTTTATGGACGTCGGTGCATGAACCTCGCGACATCCGTCATGCGTCATCCTCGCGACGTCCGTCGTGTATGAACCTCGCAACGTCTGTCGTCCATCATCCTCGCGACGTCAGTCGTGCATCAACCTCACGACGTTCGTCGTGCATCGACGTCCGTCGTCCATCAACCTCGCGACGTCCATCGTCCATCAACCTCGCGACGTCCGTCGTGCATCAACCTCGCGACCTC
Organism: Escallonia herrerae; assembly: GCA_033070095.1. NCBI lineage: Eukaryota > Viridiplantae > Streptophyta > Magnoliopsida > Escalloniales > Escalloniaceae > Escallonia > Escallonia herrerae. The sequence goes on along the minus strand of JAVXUP010003161.1, from coordinate 34,394 downwards.
CGTCGTCCATCATCCTCGCGTCGTCCGTCGTCCATCATCCTCGTGACGTCCGTTGTGCATCGACCTCGCGACGTCTGTCGTCCATCATCCTCGCGACATCCGTCGTCCATCAACCTCGCGACGTCCGTCGTCCGACGACCGCGTACCATCACTTCCAACTTTGTCATTACTACATGTTGCATTCATTATCTTGTTATGACAAGTACACTCAGCTCACATACCGTCTTCGGGACACCCGAAGCGCACCCATGCGCCATTCTTATCACATGTGCCCCGGCACAAAGTATATCTTCACGACGTTCGTCGCCGTGCCACCTTTATAACATGTGCCCCGGCACCAAGTATATCTTCGCGATGTTCGTTGCCGCGCCATCTTCATAACATATGCCCCGGCACCAAGTATATGCTCCGCGACCTTCGTCGCCGCGCCCATGCGCCATTCTTAGCACATGTGCCCTGGCACCAAGTATATGCTCCGCGACCTTCGTCGCCGCGCCCATGCGCCATTCTTATCACATGTGCCGTGGCACCAAGTATATGCTTTGTGATCTTCATCGCCGCACCCATGCGCCATCTTCATAACATGTGCCCCGGCACCAAGTATTGCTCCGCGACGTTCGTCGTAGCGCCCATGCGCCATCTTCATAACATGTGCCCCGGCACCAAGTATATGCTCCGCGACCTTCGTCGCTGCGCCCATGCGCCATTCTTAGCACATGTGCCCCGGCACCAAGTATATGCTCCGCGACCTTCGTCGCCGCGCCCATGTGCCATTCTTATCACATGGGCCCCGGCACCAAGTATATGCTCCGCGATCTTCATCGCCGCACCCATGCGCCATCTTCATAACATGTGCCCTGGCACCAAGTATTGCTCCGCGACGTTCGTCGCAGCGCCCATGCGCCATCTTCATAACATGAGCCCCGGCACCAAGTATATGCTCCGGGACCTTCGTCGCCGCACCCTTGCTCCATTCTTACCACATGTGCCCCGGCACAAAGTATTGCTTCACGACGTTCGTCGCCGAACCACTCTCATGACATGTGCTCCGGCACCAAGTATTGTCCCCGCGATGTTCGTCGCCATGCCCGTGCGCCACAATCTTGATACAAGCCTTCGGGCATCACACTTATTCACCACACCATGTGCCCCCGCCATGGACGTGGAACATGCTTCGACCCACTCTCCGGAGTGTGCAGCATCACGGGGGGCTCCGTTCGTAGTGCTCTGGCACGAGGACCCCTCGCTACGGGATGGGCTCACAACCTTAAAGCCATCGCCGGCACAATCAATTGCGGGATGGGCTCACAACCTTAAAGCCATCGCCGACATAATCAACTACGGGATGGGCTCACAACCTTAAAGCCATCGTCGGCACAATCAACTACGGGATGGGCTCACAACCTTGAATCCATCACCGGCAATCAACTACGGAATTAGCTCACAACCTTAAAGCCATCGCCGGAACAATCAATTACGGGATGGGCTCACAACCTTAAAGCCATCGCCGTCACAGTCACGGGGGTGGTTCCGACATGAGGACCCCTCGCCACGGACCCTGAGCATTGAGTTGCGAGCATGTCCACTCATGTTACCATTGATCGTCGACACCACCAGGGCAATGACCCCTAGGTCACTCCGGGACGGGAGCAGGTCCTTGGAGGGCATGGTGCCTAGTCCGCCTGACAGTTGGCTACAGGGGCAACCCTCACCACAGTCAGGTTCTCTGCGCATCTCTTGACGCACTTAGTGGGACTCTACAAGGGCTTGGATTGGAGGCTAGATCAAGGGGTTTCTCTGGCCACACCGACACTGTGGGAGCCAGTCTTTCCAGACACACAGAGCGATGCTGTGCGGGGCAGATGGGGTGAATATGCGATTCGACAGTCCGTGGAGCACCGACAACTGTGGACCCCTCGGTGACGTGTCACTCCCAGGGAGCGCCACGTGTCGCGTGATGACATCATCATCTCAACCTCTATAAATAGAGGTCTTGAGAATTCATTTGATGTTTGGACATTTTCAGAACACTCTCACTTTCTCACTCTAGAATCCTAGAGAGAGAAACATACATGACCCAGACTTTGGACCTAAGCATCGGACTGTGACGGTCGTCGTGTATTCACCCTACGCCATCGCCCTTCGCAGCACTGCCATCCTCAAGCTCTGTCTGGGAAGCCCTTGGTCTCTGCCCTTGCTCCGCCCTTGCTGTGTCTCACATCAACATACTTGGCATATGACTCGGACTGCATTCTTTGTGGCACCTCCACGTCGACTGCGAACCCACTTTCCTTGGCATCATTTTGGCGACTCTACTGGGGAGGTGAGCATCGCAATGCAGTTCGTCTCGTGCCCGACACATCCAAGCAACCATGCCTCAGCAACACAGGGCTACCAGGACTAGCAGTCATGGCCTTAACCCAGCCATCCAAGAGGCCGTCATTTTTTAGACTTAGAAAATTTTCAAGCCATAGGGCTCTTGCACAGGCCTACTGACACCACTCTTGATGCCATCATCCACTCCCTTGGGGGCTTCACCCCTTCCCAACCCCTTCAGCCTCACATCCCATACCAACTTGGTGCGTGGTGTGCGGGGTGGCTCGAACCACGTTACTAAGTCTCAACTCTGTCATTTGATGCCCCCCCAGGTCTCGCGACCGGCTCTGCCAGGTATGCATGCAACACGCCTCACCAACCTTCCCCTACCTCCGTCACTCAGTCGGTCATCGATGTCAGCCCATCACCCTGAGTCTCTCATCCCACTCATCTCAACCTCTCGTGCTTGCGGTCGCATGACCACCCCTTTATCCAAAAAAAAAATTTCTTGACACTTAAAAAAATTTTCATTTTTTTTCGCAACCAACCGGCCATCGATGATCACCCTCGCGCGGTCTCCCTCGACTCTCTTGTCCGAACTCAACACTTAGAAAAATTTTGTTACAAAAATTTTTTTTCACGCCTCTTCTCCTTGGGCTTCGTCCAACTCTTGAAAATTTTCTCAACACTTAAAAAATTTTCGCACACCCTTCGCCCTCCTCCCCTCTCACCCTGTTTACTCGTGGTCGGGCACTACCCTCTCACCCTCATTCCATACTTAGAGAAACTTTCAAGTTTTTCATCTTCCCCACTACTCCCAACATTCATGCTCTCATCACTCTCCCTCTAACATTCTCCTCCATCACCACCCAACACCACATCACCCATTCCCCACTTCATAAATAATTTCTCCCTTTTCTTATGGAAACAAGTTTCACTCCCACCATCCCATCCCACTCCACTCATTCTCATCTTATAATTGTGAAAACTTTCTTGGGGGCTCCCTCTTTAGGGTTGCTCAAAAAAAAATTTAGATTCAAATTCAAATTCAAATTTCAAATCCAATTTCATTTCAGATTTGGGCAGAACCCACCCGCGAGAATGCCCCGACCCGCGCCCCAACCCGCGCGTTCTCTTTCTCTTTATGCACTGTGCCTGACCCAACCCAAAACCAAAACCAAACCCGACCCTCTCCCTCAAACCCTAATTTCCATTCTCTTTCTCCTTTTTCTTCATGCGCCGCCGCTGCCTCCTTCTCCCTCGGCCTCGCCCTCCACCGGCCAACGTCGGCCTCTCAGATGACCCCCCCGTCTACACGTCTCTTCTCTTCTCCCTTCTCTCCCCGCCCCTCCTTCCCCCCGTCCCTCGGCCACCCACGGCACCGCCGCCGCTGCTGCCCCCTTTCCCCTTCTTCCCCCTTCCCCCCTCGGCCTCGGCCTTCACCCCCTCCCCCGCCCCCTCTTCCCTTCCCCCTCCCCTTCTCTCATTTCCTTCTCGCCCATCACCCCACTCCGCGCCTTGCAGCCTCGGCCTCGCCCAAGGGGCCTTGGTCCGCCTCAGCTTCGCGGCCCTGGTCGGCCTCGGCCCCTTGGTCGGCCGGCCTGACCCTCCCTCTACCCTTCCCCCTTCCCTCTATTTCCCTCCCCTCTACCCCGCGGCCTCGGCCACCGCGGCACCTTGCCGCCGCCGATAACCCCCTTCCTCCCCCTTCTTCACCTCCATCCCACTTCACACCTCTCCTTCTTTCCAAGCTCAGCCCCATAAGCCCCTCCATCCCTTCACTATTTCGGCCTCCCCCAAATCAAGGCCACCCATTTGGCCTTCACCAAGCCATGGCCACCACCTTTAACCTTCAACAATAACGCATGACCATTCTCCAACCCCACTGTGGCCTCCATCAACAAGGCCACTCTTTGGCCTCATACCACAACCTAGTCCATCTCGCCACCTTCGACCTTCCCATATTCATCCAACCATCGAACACCGACAACCGCAGCCAACACTTAAAAAAAAATTGTTACAACCTTGACCACCGTGCATTGCCTGCGCACATGCGCTCATCCCGGACTGCCCCGTATCTCGACGCCCGTCACCCGGACATCATCTCTGTGACCCCTGTCGCCCGGACATCATATCCGCGATGCTCGTCGCCCGCACTTCATCTCTACGACGCCCGTCGCCCAGACATCATCTCCTCGACACCCGTCGCCCGAACATCATCTTCGTGACCCCGTCGCCTGGGTGACTTCTCCGCGACACTCGTTGACCATCGCCCGGGCGCCGTCTACATGCTCATGCCCCTGCGTCCTCTCATCGTGCCTTTGTCTAAACCCCAAGCATTCCAAGCTTTTGTAGGTGGTGCACGAGGTGGCTCGAGCAGCCTACTCTTCATCATCATCATGCTTTGACGACCGCAACAACTTGCCGGCCACACAAAATCAAAATCTTGCTAAGTGTTTATGCGTGCGGTGCCCGCTCAGGTGGCCCCTCCGCGCACACCCCACGCAGGGGGCTAGTGTTCCCAACCTATTCTGGTCACACTCAAAGGTCCACTTGGAGTTCCATTGTGCATGACACGTCCGCACAAGCACAGTATTCAACGCTTCGAACTGGTCAAAGTGCGCGCACCCAAGTCACGTGCATTCTTTGCTTCACACGCCTCACGCGCGACTTAGTCACCAATTATTTCACGCTACCCTGACTCACAGTACCACGTTCGTCGCACCGCGACCACTTGAGCACCTTTTCACCAAAAACATCGACCGTTAGCGCAACCGAAGCGACGGGGTCAAGGGCATAGGCCTTGGCCAACCCCATGGGGTCAGCCTCAGCCTCAATGGGGGATCGACCTCGGCCTCTATGGGGTGTTAGCTTGGCCTTTCCCCCCCAGTTGTTCACGCCTCGCGCAAAGTCCCTTTCGCATTTTGTTCACTTCATACACTTCGTATGTGACTTAGGCACCTTGTTCGTCACATGGGTACGATTCATGTCCACATGCTCGTCGCAATGCAACTTTTGGATTTGTCATTGCCCATCAAAACACCTCCCGTCGGCGTGCCCAAAGTTCACCCAAAGGGGGAGTGGCATTGGCCTCCCTTCATGGGAGTTGGCCATTGGCCTTGGCCACCCCTTAGGGTCGGCCTCGGCCTCACTAAGGGGTCAGCCTCGGCCTCCCCAGGGGTGGTGGCCTTGACCTTCCCCTATTTTTTGCCTATGGCCTCCGCTCCCTCGCGCACTTGTTTTCTCAAGTCTTTGCACCTCCGCGATGTTTATGGACGTTCATGCATGAACCTCGCGATGTCCGTCGTGCATCGACGTCCGTCGTGTATGAACCTCGCGACGTCTGTTGTCCATCATCGTCACGACGTCCGTCGTGCATCAACCTCGCGACGTCCGTCGTGTATAAACCTCGCGACGTCTGTTGTCCATCATCGTCACGACGTCCGTCGTGCATCAACCTCGCGACGTCCGTCGTGCATCGACGTCCGTCGTCCATCAACCTCGCGACGTCCATCGTCCATCAACCTCGCGAAGTCCGTCGTGCATCAACCTCACGACGTCCGTCATCCATCAACCTCGCGATGTCCGTCGTCCATCATCCTCGCGACGTCCATCGTGCATCGACCTCGCGACGTCCGTCGTCCATCCACCTCGCGACGTCCGTCGTCCGACGACCGCGTACCATCACTTCCAACTTTGTCATTACTACATGTTGCATTCATTATCTTGTTATGACAGGTACACTCAACTCACATATCGTCTTCGGGACACCCGAAGCGCACCCATGCGCCATTCTTATCACATGTGCCCCGGCATAAAGTATATCTTCGCGACGTTCGTCGCCGTGCCACCTTTATAACATGTGCCCCGGCACCAAGTATATCTTCGCGATGTTCGTTGCCGCGCCATCTTCATAACATATGCCCCGGCACCAAGTATATGCTCCGCGACCTTCATCGCCGCGCCCATGCGCCATTCTTATCACATGTGCCCCGGCACCAAGTATATACTCCGCGATCTTCATCGCCGTACCCATGCGCCATCTTCATAACATGTGCCCCGGCACCAAGTATTGCTCCGCGACGTTCGTCGTAGCGCCCATGCGCCATCTTCATAACATGTGCCCCGGCACCAAGTATATGCTCCGCGACCTTCGTCGCCGCGCCCATTCGCCATTCTTAGCACATGTGTCCCGGCACCAAGTATATGCACCGCGACCTTCGTCGCCGCGCCCATGCGCCATTCTTATCACATGGGCCCCGGCACCAAGTATATGCTCCGCGATCTTCATCGCCGCACCCATGCGCCATCTTCATAACATGTGCCCTGGCACCAAGTATTGCTCCGTGACGTTCGTCGCAGCGCCCATGTGCCATCTTCATAACATGTGCCCCGACACCAAGTTATGCTCTGGGACCTTCGTCGCTGCACCCGTGCTCCATTCTTATCACATGTGCCACGGCACAAAGTATTGCTTCACGACGTTCGTCGCCGAACCACTCTCATGACATGTGCTCCGGCACCAAGTATTGTCCCTGCGACGTTCGTCGCCATGCCCGTGAGCCACAATCATGATACAAGCCTTCAGGCATCACACTTATTCACCACACCATGTGCCCCCGCCATGGACGTGGAACATGCTTCGACCCACTCTCCGGAGTGTGCAGCATCACGGGGGGCTCCGTTCGTAGTGCTCTGGCATGAGGACTCCTCGCTACGGGATGGGCTCACAACCTTAAAGCCATCGTCGGCACAATCAATTAAGGGATGGGCTCACAACCTTAAAGCCATCGCTGGCACAATCAACTACGGGATGGGCTCACAACCTTAAAGCCATCACCGGCACAATCAACTACGGGATGGGCTCACAACCTTGAAGCCATCGCCGGCACAATCAACTACGGGATGAGCTCACAACCTTAAAGCCATCGTCGGAACAATCAATTAGGGGATGGGCTCACAACCTTAAAGCCGTCACCATCACAGTCACGGAGGTGGTTTCGACACGAGGACCCCTCGCCACGGACCCAGAGCACTGAGTTGCTAGCATGTCCACTCATGTTACCATTGATCGTCGACACCACCAGGGCAATGACCCCTAGGTCACTCCGAGATGGGAGCAGGTCCTTGGAGGGCATGGTGCCTAGTCCGCCTGACAGTTGGCTACAGGGACAACGTTCACCACAGTCAGGTTCTCTGCGCATCTCTTGACACACTTAGTGGGACTCTATAAGGGCTTGGATTGGAGGCTAGATCAAGGGGTTTCTCTGGCCACACCGACGCTGTGGGAGCCAGTCTTTCCTGACAGACAGAGTGACGCTGTGCGGGGCAGATGGGGTGAATATGAGATTCGACAGTCTGTGGAGCACCGACAGCTATGGACCCCTCGGTGACGTGTCACTCTCGGGGAGCACCACGTGTCGTGTGATGACATCATTATCTCAGCCTCTCTAAATAGAGGTCTTGAGAATTTATTTGGATGTTTGGACATTTTCAGAACACTCTCACTTTCTCACTCTATAATGCTAGAGAGAGAAACATACATGACCCTGACTTTGGACCTAAGCATCGGACTATGATGGTCATCGTGTATTCACCTTATGCCATTGCCCTTCGCAGCACTGCCATCCTCAAGCTCTATCTGGGAAGCCCTTGGTCTCTGCCCTTGCTCCGCCCTTGCTGTGTCTCACATCAACATACTTGGCATATGACTCGGACTGCATTCTTTGTGGCACCTCCACATCGACTGCGAACCCACTTTCTTTGGCATCACCTATTTATAGGGAAAAGTGTGCTTTTGTCATCATGGTGTCATCAGCTGACACATGTCATCCCCTAGGAGTGACGTCACCAGAGGGTCCACAAACACCGGTTCTCCTTCAGACTGTCAATTCTCAAATTTGCACTACCTTGCCCCACACAGCGTCGCTCTACCTATCTGAGAAGACTGACCACACAGCATCACCGTGATCAGAGTAAGCCCGTTGCCTTAGCAACCGGTCCAAGCCATTACTGAATCCTACAGAGTGCATCATAAGACACGGAAAGAACCTGACGTGGTGAAGGAAGGCCCCTACGACCAACTGCCATGCAGACTAGGCACAATGCCCTCCAAAGACCTACTCCCGTCCCAGAGTGACCCAGGGGTCATCGTCCTGGGGGCGCCGATGATCATCAGTAATGGGAGTGGACGTCGTCGCAACTCAGACGTGCCTAGTGTCATGCAGGTCACCCCAGGCGACAATAGCTTTTGTGGTAATGAGCATATCTTGTTACGAAGGTCCCCATACAGAAGCACTACGAACGGAGCCCCCCGTAATGAAGATGGAGATGGCTTCTGTGGTAGCGAGCACATCCCACTGCGAGGGGTCCTCGTGTCGGAGCACTAGGAATGGAGCCCCCAAAATGAAGACGGCGATGGCTTCTGTGGTAGCGAGCCCATCCTACTGTGAGGGGTCCTCGTGCCGGAGCATTACGAATAAAGCCCTCTGAAAATGAAGACGGCGATGGCTTCTGTGGTAGCGAGCCCATCCCGCTGTGAGGGGTCCTCGTGTCAGAGCACTATGAACAGAGCCCCTACAGAATGAAGACGGTGATGGCTTCTGTGATAGCAAGCTCATCCCGCTGTAAGGGTTCCTCGTGCCGGAGCACTACGAACGGAGCCCCTCAAAATGCTGCACACTTCGTAGAGTGGGTCAAAGTATGTTCCACGTCCATGGTGGGGGCGTATGGTGTGGTGAATGAGTGTGGTGCCCAGGGGCCTGTAACATGATTGTGGCGCATGGGTGCGGTGACGACAGTCACGAGCTATACCTGGTGCCGGGGGCACATGTCATGGTAGTGGCTCATGGGCCCGGTCATGGTGTTGGGGGCACTGTAGTGTGACAGAGAGCCAGGGGGCACGGTTGTATCAGCAGCGCAGCGAAGTGTAGGAGATGGCGCACGGGTACGGGTTACGATCATTGCGGCGATGGTGTAGGGGTGAAAATGGGTGTCGTGCGGTCAAGGTGATGAGTGAGCATTGCAGACCGTAGTATGTTTGAATGAGTTAAGCAAGCAAGGTCTCAAGAGCCCCCTGGGCTTGAGGTGGCCGACGTCCAATGCACAAGATGGCCAACCCCCCCCCCCCCCCCGAACTAGATGCTGACCCCCCATGCATAAGGTGGCCACCCCCTCCATGAATGAGGTGGCCGACCCCCCTTAAAGGGAGGTGGCCAACCCCCTTTAAGGGTGGAGGCGCGCTAAGTCTGTTTTGTATATTTTCTAAGGAGAGTGGAGCTAAAGTCACTACGTTGGCGACATAAATACTTTTAGTCATGCGAAAAGTCAATGAAAAATGCACATGACTTAAGCGTGCGCATTTTTGACCGGTTGATAGCGTTGAATAATTGAACGTTGAACGTGTGACGTGTCGAGCAAAACGGGACCCCCGGTGGGCCCGTGGGTGTGACCAAAGTAGGTTGGGAACATAATCCCCCTGCGTGTGGTGTGCGCAGAGGGGTAACCTGAGCGGGTGCCGCACGCATAGACATCATGCGTAAAAAAAGACATGGAGCATAAAAAAAGTGATAGCTAATTTTTTTTTTTGGTGTAGCGTGAAAAATTGATAGCGCAAATTTTGAAGAGAGCGGAAAAGAAAACGTAGCTCTAATGTCATGAGATGCGTTTTGTAGTGTAACGTAAAAAGAGAATTGTAGAGCTAAAATAGAGGTTGCGTCGCAAAAGTGGGAATGCGTGCAATTTTGGTAGTGAAAATATAATATCAAAAAATGTTGTGACGGTTTCCAACAAAATAGCGCGCAAAAAGAAAGTTAGCGCGAATGCGGTTGTGTGTTTAAAAAAGTGTTGTTGGGTTTTGGGGGGAAAGCTTTTCATTTGAAATTCAAATGGGTGGTCAAGATTGAATCTTGGGCCACATATATAAAGAGAAGGGGGAAAGAAGTCTTTCATTTTGCATTCATTCAAGACTTAGAGAGAGAGAGAGAGAGAGAGAGAGAGAGAGAGAGAGAGAGAAGAGAAGAGGCATGGCACACAAATGAGGTAAGAGTGGTGGAACAAGTGGCAGTGGAGGGGGGAGTGGTGGTGGATCAACCAACCCAGCCTACCCAAGGCACTTGGCCGTGGCTGAGGGTCTGTGAGGCGGGGAGATCAGTGGGCGCGGGGTAGTCGTCAGGCGTGGTAATCGCAGCGGGCATGGTGGGTCGGCTTGCGTGTCGGGTAGGGGGGAGGGAAGAGGGAGGGAAAGGGAAAGGGATGGGGAGAGGGAGAGGAAGGAGGGGGAGGGGAGAAGAGAGGGAAGGGGGCTCAGCCCGTGTGGGGGGAGGGGGTTGGCCACCCTTGGGGGGTTGGCCAACCTTGGTGCTTCGGCGGGTTTGGGCAAGGGTACCTTGGTGGGTTTGGCCATGGAAAGTGCACAAAAGAAGGGCGGCAGCCATGGGGTTTCAGCCGGTTAAGAGGTCGGTGTGGGTGGCGATGCATCGGCCGGTGGAGGGGGTTGGCCAATTGGCGGTGGGTCGACCGGCTTGCCAGGAAGGGATAAGGGGCAAGGGAAGGAGGGTGTCGGGAGCATGGGAAGTGAGAGAAGAAGGGGGCCGAGGGTGCCTAGTAGGGCGGCTGAGCCTGAGGCCGAGCAAGGGGTCGTCTTTCACGACCCGAACCCAACGAGTAAGCCCATGAGCTAGGCACATGACCGGCCCCAGACCCAATAGACTCCAACCAAGGGCTTTGCTAGGCCTTATACGCTAAAAACCAATATAAACTACAACTAAAATTAAAACTTCTATAAACTTTAATTACTTTTTCATATTTTTATTTGAATACAATACATATGCTAAACTCTTCAGATATTCAATTTGTCAACAACTAAAAACTAAACCAAGAATCTAAATATTTGGCGACTCATTCAACGCAGTCTCTGGAGCACCGCGCCAAATTTCGCTTCCTATGCTCATCACCATCACCTTACTTTCAAACTTAAAATGATAAGTATGGGATGAGCTTTCACGTGCTCAGTAAGTAGCCAATAATTCAACTAGGGGGGCCATAGCATGCCAAAAATAACTCACTTTAAATTATAAAAATGCTTTGAAATCTAAAATCATAGAATATTCATCTGGTAAAACAAAATAGAGCACATGGAACAAAAGTGAGGCATAAAATCATTAGCACAACCCTTACGACAAACAGTTCCATCCCAATCTCAACTCAAACAATCTGCTACGGTCAGCGTATGGACCCACTGACTAGGACCCAGAATCCCTCCTCCACCCGGTATAAACAATATTGTGGACGCAAGGGCGAACCACGATGCAACAGTACTGTGCGTCAACGTATGGTCCTGTTGACCAGGACCCGGAATCCACTTTCTCCCATGGATATGGGGCACAACAATCGAATAAACAAAAGCTACCTTTTGGTTCATCGTAAACATAACCCCTCATCTAACTATCCACACACTCCTTTCAATAATTTTCAAGTTGTTCAATATTCACAATAACATCAAATTTCAAAACATTTCACTTGTACCAAACATTTCAAATCTGAGGTCCATTTCAATTTCTAAACAAATATCAATGCATGCTGGTCCGTTTTTTCATGACAAATAAACTACTAAAGCTTTTTAGCAATTCAAGCCAGAACAATTAAACATAATTAAAATAGTCAATGCTAAACTTCACTTTTCTTAACAGCTGGTAAACATATACTTATTATATAAAAACACTAGTTGAATCAAGGGTCACTTACCTGATACTACGCGTTTCCCACCTCACAATCTCTGGAGCAACGATCACACTGCTACATTTAGCTAAAAAAAACCGGTAGGGCCGTTCCTTTCCTTTGCATATCCTCATCTGTTTGTAAATCGAAAGCAATGTTGATCAACACAATATTCCTTGTAGAATTCTCCTTAACAATTCGAACGTCGTATTCAAAGTTCGACCCTTACACACCCACAACTCACCCATTTTGATAACCCCCAAAGTATTCAAAGAAATAAGGCCTCTCCTCTTCATCACCTTAAACATTTTCTAGACCTCATTCACATTTTCGCCTTCTTTTCCCTGTCAAACCATAACACCGCTTATTACCCACTGACAATGATGCAACAAATAATATTTTTCACTGTAATTAGCGCTAAAGATCAAATTTACACCTGCTCGTAAGGTTTTCACTAACAGTCTAATTTCGTCTTACTTAATATAATCGTCGCTAAGTAATAATAACCTTGTAAACCTAGGTTCGGGACATCACATCATCTCTGCGCATACCGAAGCGGCGTCGGTGGTGAAGAATGTGCGGCAAAAGCAATGGTTAGGCCGTGAGGCACCGCGGGGCATGACCGCCGCGCCCATACCGGCATCGTCGGTAGATGATGTTGTGCCAGTGTCGGTAGGGGGGTCGGGAATGCCATTGACTTTTGATGACGGTGGGGGTGAGGACGTATGATCTGGAGCCGGACAAGATGAACACACTACTGAGGGTGAGGGGGTGGTACCCTGTGTACCACTCGGGAGCTGTGGAGGGAGCTGGCCATCCTGGTGGTTGATGGAGCCTTCAAGACATCGTGGAGTGGGCCGTCGATGGGAAAGGAGCTGCAGTTATCGTCACCATACGTGCACTCTCCTAGTTGGGAGGAGGCACCTGTGATGTCGGTGAGATACATACCGGTGTTGTTAGTCGAGAGGGGAGTGTAACACCCCAATACTTTTTCGGAATTATTTAAATTTTTAGTAGCGAATATATTTTTCTTAGTGTCGATATTTTTCAACAACTTTTAGCAACGAATTTCTTTTAGATAGCATGATTCTACGTACGACTTTTAATGACGATTAGTGTAGCGGGGTTATTTAACAAGCCCATTAAAGTTTTTCTAACACATAAACTATAGCATATAAGTTAATTAGGACCTATTTATAATAAGAGAAAGTAGCGGGTACAATTAAAATGGCTAACGGAAGTTCAGGGGCTTTTTGGTAGTTGTCCAATTTAGGGTTTTATATAAGTTTATCTTGTAGAGGCAGCCGTCCAACACCCACTCATACACGATCGGCCGAGAGAGGAAGAGAGATACCGAGAGAGGAAAAGGGAAGGAGCTGTGTCAAAATCCGGCGAAGGGTCCATATTTCAGTAAGTTTCCTAGCCATATTTTCAGATCTATGCCTTGTTTATGGGGGTTTGTAAGGGGTTGCCGTGAGAGTTTTGTGGGAAGGGTTCCTTAAGACCTGTCTCTTATCTATGTGTTTGTGTATATATCCGTGAGCATATGGGTTTATGACAGTGAGGAAGGGGCATGGAGAAGACTGCCGAGAGTAGACTAGGAGTGGAGATTTTTGTTTGTGAGTGTATGGGTGTGCATGGATGTGTTGAAGGAGAAAGGGAGAAGGTCACAGCCATGGTGGCTGTGACTGGGTGCTTGTGTGCAAGGTATAATGGTGTGTGTTTGTGTGCCCATATGTGTGTGTGTAGCTACCAAAGGCAGCTGTGTGCGTGTGTATACAAGTGTGTGTGAGGGGGCATGAAGCTGCCGAAGCAGCTGTGTGTGTTAGTGAATGTATATGTGGGTGAAGTGTATGTGTGTGTTATGCCTGCAAATGGGTGCCTGTGTGTGCATATATACATGTGCAGGTGGGTTTGGAACAAAGGAAGAAGAAGAGAGAGAAGAGAAGCTACTGCCGTGAGGCAGTAGCTGTGTGTGTGTGGGTTTATATGTGTGTGTGTGTAGTGTATGTATGCGGGTGTATGCTCTTGGGTCTGAAGAGTGTTTTGCAGTGAGTGCATGTGTGTGCTGGGTGTGTGTGTTTGGGTAATGTAAGTATATATATCAAGTGCGTGCATATATGTGTGTTAAAGGAGTGATGAGGGTGCGCAGTGAAGGAGAGTGTGTGCAATGGTCTGCTGTGTATCAGTATATGTTAGGGTGAGATTAGAGTTAGCACAGAAAGGGAAGAAAGAAGAGAAATACGGAACGGATAATTGGGTTAGCGTTAGGTCCGACATGCATAGACTAACGTACACTTATCGTTAGCATGTAAAAATTTACAGTATAATACGTTAGACCATATTAGAATTCTTGGCAAAATTTTGTAATTTTCTGAGATCGTATGAATTTATAGTATTTTCTATAATTTCAGATTTGGAAAATTCTTTTGGAGTCTTTAAACCCTGAAAATGTTCTGGGAAAAATTAGAGTAGTGTTTAAATAGTATAATAAAGACTCCGTATAAATTTGATGATTTTTGGAATCGATTTGTTATCATTTTCAGTATCGCATTGAATTTAGCAAAACGAAAAATAAAGAAATAGTTTTTATGTCTTTTAAATTCTGATTTCAATATCTATAATTTTTATATATTTTTAAACTTCTTATAAAAATTATGGGACTTGTTTTGCCACTGGAAGTAAATATTGGCTATTATTGGGTTTTTATTGTATTTAAAGAAATTATTTTTAATTCAAAAATATTGAAAATTCAGAAAATTCATATTTTGACTTTTATTAATGATTTAAGCCATAAAATTTTAGAGTATCATTACACATTAAGGAGTGTACGGGATTTTCGGGTAAGTTGGCCGCATGCGAGGCGCGCCTGGAATTGTGCGATTTCGGAGTTAGAAATGAGCATGGGGTGGGTAGTTGATATTAGGTTTATAGTATTGTAGTATAGATTGTATTCTAACATATGGAATGCCAATCTAGGTTTATTCAGAGAATATTAATCGAGGTTTGGCAGTATTGCGTAGCTATCCAGGTAAGTACCCCTGTCCAATTGAAGTCCAAAGATTTATTCTGCATATGTTTTATTCTAAAATATTTGATGAGAAATGTAATTTGAAAGAATGCCATGGAATGTCGTGTGAGTCATAAAATTTTACTGAGTACATGTTAATGAGCAATGAAACTTGTCTTGGTTGCTGTGCCCCATATCCAACGGGGGAATGTTGGATTTCGGGCCCTGGTCAACGGGGCTCATACGTTGATGCATAGTACTATGGCTGGTGGTGCGCCCTTGCGCCCACATGATTATTTTATCCCGGGTGTAGGAGGGATTTCGGGCCCTAGTCAGGGGGCTCGTACGCTGACCGCAGCATACCTACGAAAAGAAATATATGTTTATGATGTGAATGGAATGAACGATGATTGTACTCAGATTTGAAAATATTTTCTTCTGAAATTTCATGTATATGTGTATATGTATATGAAGGACGTTTTTACGAATGACAATAATTGAATGTTTGATTTGTTGAAAGAAAACCCATGGCATGTTTTAGAAATTCCAAACTTATTTTAGGAACATGGCTGGTGTATTTGCTGGGCTTTCGCTCATTCCTTATTTTTCAGGTGACTACTCGAGGGAAGTGGAGCCGTATGAGCCACACGGGGGAGTTATGCCCGAAGAGAAATTTTAGAATAATGAGGGCCTACTATTCGAACACTTTAGTCTATGTTAATTTACGTTATGCTTGAACTAATGTAAGGAGCCTAGGTCTCCTAGAGTTCTCTTTATAAGTTTTAAAGACATGTAATGAGAGTTTATTTAAATGTTTTGGAGGTCCATAAATTAGAATTAAATTTGGAGTCACAGGATTGCAGTAAGGCCTAGCAGAGCCCTGACAGGTGTTTGAATGGGCCTGCGGCCGGTCACGTGCCTAGCACACGGGCTTACCCGTGGGTTCGGGTCGTGACAGGGAGGATATACTCTGGTCATATATGGTGTTCAATGGCCATAGTGAGATGCCGATAGGGTGGGATTTCTGGTGGGAGTACATGCTAAAGTCGCCAGAGCGGATGGGACTGTTGCAGTCACTGTGTTTGCTACCGGCCATAGATATTATCGTGAGGGGATTGGAGTTTTACAGGGATACACCGGGTATGAACCTACTACTGTTGAGGTGGAGAACGCCGTTGCCTGCTTCTTGACAGAGTTAGGAGAGATCGGGCTGACGTTACTTGATGTGCTTATGTTGACAGGGCTACCGATGCACGGGGAGGAAGATGCACATGTGACACGGTTGAGTGAGGAGGAGCGGCTGTTACAGACACAGTTGTTAGAAATCTTGGCTGAGATGAAGGGGCATTGGAAGGGGATGTACGGTGGGTGGATCTGACATTTCTTTGGTGCGGCGCAGGCAATGATGGGATAGAAGCTGGGCAATGCCGCCGAGTTCATGATGGGGCCGTATCATGGCAAAGAGCGGTATGAGATGGCGGCGTTCTTGGCCACGTTCTTGTCGAGGTAAGCTTCGTACTGTCACTTTATTATATGCTTCTGTATGTCACTCTTGCCATGTATTCACTCTTGCCATGTATAATGTGTACATGGAAATAGTTTGTGTAGTTGACAATGCTACACTTTGCCATGCACGACAATGTAGAATAGAATTTTGATATATGATGTCGATCTGTACTTGTAGGTATGTGTTTGAGGGGACACCAGAGGACGGTATTGCCCCGAGGGTGTTTCCGCTGACTATTTGGATGGCGCAGGGAAAGCGTGTTAGGCTGTCTCCCATGTATCTGGGCACGCTGTATTCACGGCTAAATGTGTTCGTGAATGACGTAAAGTTGTCCCATGGGCGCTCTCAGGTGGCGACGTATGTGGACTGGCTCTCGGTGTGGATAGATGATGTTGGGGAGCCCGCTGAATGTCGGTACTATGTGGCGAGGTACAACCCGGACCGTCTTTCATTGGCGTTCGGCAATGACTTGGAGCCCCAGTGCGAGTATGATAGTCCGTGGAGTGTGGTGACAGCTTTTGAGTACACACGATATGATAGAGTCCACCAGTGGCTGGCACCGATGATAGAGTGAAGGCAACCTGGTACAGAGTCAGCTGGAGCAATAACAGTAGGATATGCCCAGTGGTGGGAGTGGCTGCGAGGTAGCTGGGCAGAGTGGTTGGCACAGCCGTCAGGCACACATTGACAGGTTGATGTGTTTACGTGCGACAGAGCATTGAGCTTGATATCGGCGTTAGTGGCTAGACAGTCAGGCATGCCGTCTCTAGTGACCGGGAGCTCCGTCGAGAGCTCGGAGAGGAGTCGGTTATGCATGTGCCGAGGGTGCCGGGGGCTGGCAAGGGTCCCATGTCGGCACTACGATTTGGGATGATGGAGACTGCTCGCCAGTGCAGGCACATCAGCCCCACGCATACGAGGGTTAAAGAGGTCGCGCGACGCATCAGATGAACCGGACTCCGAGGTTTGTTTTTGTTGTTTCCTTTTTGCATTATCAATGACGTTTGCATATGCGTATAGATATATATAGACTGATGATTGCTTTGATAAGAGGGTGATGAGGTAGCCAGCGAGGAGGGCAGCGAGGCAGACTTCGAGGCCGAGGCGAGGGAGGGTATGGCAGCTGGGCTAGCTGGAGGCGGTGAGACTGAGGCATTCGAGGAAAACATTTCAAATAATCATAAAACAGTTTGATAACGACATGAGGATGAGTTTCACCTTAATCCTCTTCGATCAGATACCAAAACAATCATTTAAAGATCATTTTCATATCCATCAATTTAAGATACAATGATGATTTTTCAAAGGATTTTAAGACGAGTACAGATAGTTCAAAGACAATCTGGGGAAAGATTTCAAACAATCACACATAGTTTATATCAATATGAGGAAGAATCTCAACTCAATTCCCTTCGATCAGATATTTAAGTAATCATTTTAAAATACAATTTAAACAAATTGCAGAAGATATTGACCATGAGCAGATAGGCATGCCACATATGCAATGCACAATTTAGAGTATATATATGCATGATGTACTATAACTAGTCCATCTAGGTAATAGCTCGTGTTCCACACAGGAACAGACCATCCATATAATGCCTCCCTCAGAATAGATTCTCAGGTCAATATACAGAAGACAACAATCACTAAATCAACAATAGCTCAATGCTCGACATGCAATAAGAAATAAGCATCGACATGTATAAATAATCGATTTAGGCTCGATATTAGGGTATAAATGGCAAATAAACATGCTGATATCAATAAATCACTCCTAGTTCATGAATGGCTATGAATGAATCAAAAGAACATATACGAACACAAGTTATTTAAATTAGGATTTTGAAGAACTCCCTTACCACCAGGGAATGGCTATAAATCCTTACCAAAAAGTGCAATAATAATCACAATAATTTAAAAGAAAGAATACAATTGTAAGTTGATAACTTCAGGTTTCAAACGAAAATCCTTAACCAAGGTTCAGATAGAAACCCTTATCTTGATCCGAAGCTATGTTATCCTAATCGGAAAGTCTTATGTGTCAATCTAAATGGAACAATCAAGTAATCAGAATATAAATTAAGCTATGATAGCGTAAACTAAATACCGACTCACTCCTTTTCCCAGAATGACCCACTCACTGGGTATGAAAAATTACTAAAGTACCCCTCCTGTGTAAAATTATCAAGAACACCCCTCTCAAATATAAATCACCAGAACGTCCTTCATGTAAGTAAAATAACTAACGTATCCCTATTGTATATGAATTTACCAAAAAGTACCTCTCATAGGTAAAATTACCAAACCCCTGGTGCCCCTCGCACCAGAAAAATCTCAAAAATATTTTAAAACACTCTTTTAAGCAACCTGAAATCATTTTTGGACTAAAAAGCGTTTTGGAAAATTTTCGTTCAAATATCTCTAACCGGCATCCAGATCGAGCGCTTGAGGCTGGTTCTGCTAAAAATAGCTATCCACCTCAAAATCACACAAAATTTTAAATACTGAAACATCTCATAAAAAATAAGGTTATCCTAAAATTTTCAGATTAAAATAACTTGGTTTACTATACTAAATAAATCGAGTATCCATTTTTATCGATACCCTAATTTAGCATCTTTCACGGACACAGAAAAATTCCAAAGTTTTCCACAGCGTAGAACTTGTAAAAATAACATATGTTTCTTTTTTGTGCTTTATCATATTTTGTTCTAAATCATTTTCTAAAATTCTCCCCAAAACTACCTAACCCTAGCCCCCTCTTTACTGACAATTACAATCATTGTTCACAATTAAAACACAAACTATTTGTAACATCCTGGAAATCCAGAGCTCCATCGCCCTGACCTTCTGGAACGTCAACCTACCACATCATATCAAATTTGTCAAATCCTGATTAATGACACATACTTTAGAGCATCTAACTAGACATTAAGTCAAATTCTTCAAAATACAAGATTACAAAATTGCTTAACTTCAACTATTAAAACTTAGGTTCTTTACAAACTCAAGTTCCTATAGAACAAGCTAACAGTACCGACCCATGCAGGGGTCTTACTATACAGTAGTGGTGGGCTCTCCGGAATCTGACATAGACTCTAAAACCATTCCTGAGCATTCAACAACTGATTATCTACAGAAGGAAATCAAACGAATGGTGAGCTTTTGAGAGCTCAGTAAGGTTGTTCAAGGACAACCGAAAGAATTACAAAATGATTTAGGAGTTCATACGATGATAATTCCCAAATATTCCAAACAATCACAAATAGTTTGACGATGTTCCAAAATGATCCTAGGCAAGCATGAACAGATACCAAATGATCATAAACAATAAAAAATAATACCAAATCGATCACGAACAATCATAAAAAGATATAAAAAATGATCATTTGGAGATCATTTTTAAAGCCATCATATAAAATGTAATGATGATTTTTCAAAGAGTTTCAAAATGAACACAGATACTTCAAGGGCAATATGGGGAAGGGTTTGAGATAATCAAAAATAGTTTGATCACAACATAGGGAAAAGTTTCAACTCAATCCCCATCAATCAGATAACAAGACATTCATTTGAACATCATTTTCAAAACAATCATTGTAAGGTACAATATAAGCAAATTCAAAATATATTGATCCTGGGCAGAGGCAATGCCAATTAGGCAATGCACAGAAAGTTTACAAATGCATGATGTACGATAACTAGACCTTCTCGCTAAGGTACTAGCTCTGCAAAATTACGCAGGTTTAGACCCTTCTATAACGCATCTCCATAGAATAGATTCTCAGGTCAACACAGAAAACAAAAATCTTAGAATCAACAAGGAATTATGTGACACTCCTCAGTCCAAATGATGTCACCGGAGCTGAGTTATCGATAATAAATGTAACATAATCCCTGCCGAATCACAGAGCAACTCTAGATACATAACTTTATATACATAAAGCTTCAAAAGGGCATCCTTACAAAAATTTTCACTACAGCGTTTAGCATACAAACAACAGAAGTTTTAAAATAGAACATCTTGATCCCAAAATACGGTTGACACCATCTTACGTCTCCTTTATAATCAAGCCAACTTCTCCTTCTCTTTCCCCAACATCTCACCCAGTTCGACCTTACCACCTAAAACAACATAAGTAAGGAATGAGCGCAAATCGCCCAGTAAAGATAACACGAGGATTAACGTGTACAGATGATGCGACAGCCTCGGAGAAAATAACAATCAATCCAACGATTTCAATAAACAAGAGTACAATAAATAATGCAACATCAACCTAATGGCCAAGCGGTATAATTTGTTTTTATCGGATTGAGTGGCTCTAAGGTCCAACAGAAAAAACATTATCCGTACATTTTTGTGAACATGACTTACCGACTGATAGACTGACAGACTATGCAAATGAGCATTAAATTAGTACAGCCAAATTAGACATTAAGAAAAATACAAGCCATTAAAATTGTTTACATCAAGATAAAGTCAAATGCAATGCAAACTCGACCCGACTGACTTGACTTGACCAAACACGACAAACACGAGTCGCGCCCCATACATCCTTTTTGTCGGTGATCATATTTCACAAGCCCTCCTTTCATATAATGTCTTGTGTTCCGGGATGTTCATCTCAGTCTCAGGTAATTAAAAGAGACGCTAAACACAAGAAGGGAACTCACGAAGAGTGTTTGTCCCCAACCACACTACCACCAACTACAAGTTACACAAATTGGACGGACTAAGGGAAAATGATTCCATCTTACATCCTCGGCCAATCAATTACTTAGGCAAGAAATTTCGGTCCCAAAACTAACCAGTGTTTCGCACGACAACTGAAACTCAAACTAACATCACCCACGAGTAGACTAGGGACAAAATTTACCACAAGTTCTCAACAATATTCTGAACTAAGAAGGACATCGACACAACAACCAACGACATCTCATATCAACCATGCAACATTTGCAATACACTAACACTATCAATGACAGGTATGCTAGGCAAAGCAATTTATAGCATACAGAGAACTCAATTATCCTTACCTGATTGGCTTTTAGCCGATGAGCCAAGCAACCTCAGATTATACCGAGTGAGGTTACCTAATCAAATAAGACATTGCTCGTCAAGCGCTAATCAAATATGAATATACAATTTATTCTACTCTTTTTCCATCATTTATTTATAATGTCTTACAACGGTCAGTTTTTTCGACCCGATAGTCGGTCTTTAACCTAGCCTTGATAATGCATGAGTACAAATACTCCTTCATTTAGGTGTATTAACCCCATTCCTTGCTTTCCGTCACTTAGAACGCAATTATATGCGTTCCTCAAAATTCAGCGTCGACATGGTAAATTACCGAAACACCCGTCATGGCCATCACCACCCCAACACCCCAAAACCGCTTCAAAACAACTTTTAGATGTCTTATACCCCTTCCCAAACCAAAAATTCCTTCAAAAAGTTTTATAAAGAAAATTATCAAAATACCCATGGCTTATGAAAAAATTACCAGAACACCCCATGGCGGCCATCGCCCCCACAAAAATCCCAAAACTGTTTTAAAACATATTTTTTAGCATCTACATTCATTTTTTCCACTAAAAAGTCCTCCGAAGATTTTTCGCTCTTAAATCCCCAATCGACAATTTATGGAGCACGCGGAAGACGGTTCCGCTAAAAAAAATGTTAATCGGCTTTGAAATGTCTCAAAACTTCAACTATTGAAGCATCCCAGTAGTTTAAGGTCCTCGTAAAATTTTCATGTAAAATTACGTTAGTTTGCTATTTTTAAATTCATCGCGAAGTTTCGCGATAACCACGTCAGTTATACCCCTTCCCGACGTCGAAAAAATTGAAAATTTTCCACATTTAGATCTCATAAAAATAAATAAAGTATATTTTTTGTACTTTGTCTAAATCTGCCTCGAACTATTTTAAAATTCCATCAATGGACCGTATTAAACCTAACTATTTTAGCGATGATTACAGTCACTATTCACTAAATTTTTGAATCAAATAGGCACAGTAATACACCATTATACACCCACATCTCATTCTTCCTCCCACTGCCGACCCCCCCCCCCTTCCCTCACATCTATGGAATATATCACTCGCCCATTTAATTTTACACCGCCGCCTTCTCATGAACCCACCTGCACCCACCACAACACAACATCAACTCCACTGCTATTGTTCTTCCCGTCCCTTTTCCCCTGTTTCTTCCACCCACACCCACAACACCACACAACCCCATCCACAACACCCTGCCATGGGCAATTTCTCACACCCAACACCACAAAGCAACCCCCCCACTGCCTTCACACCATCACAGCCCCTCCCCTCATTACCTTCAATCTTGATCGGCAGCCATCTTCTTGCACCTTCACCATGCCACCCCACCACTGCACCCTCACCACCCCAGCACCTTCACCCATTACACAACCCACCACTCACTCATGTTGCACCCACAACAGCCTCCATGGTTGTTCCCTCTTCCCCTTTCACCCTCATGAGCACACATAGCACACTCGCGCACACACAGCAAGGCGCACCTATTAGGAACACACACAACAAAAAAAAAGATTCTTAGACACTAATGGAGAGAGATTAAACTTTGTTTTTTGGTTTGATGATTTTTTTTATTCCTTCTCTTTTCCTTTTCATCTTCTCCCCCTTCTTCTTCTTCTTCTCTTTCCCTCTTTCTCTGTCAGCTGAGATTCTCTTCTCTCTCTCTTCTTTTTCCTTCTTTCTTCTTTAATTCTCCTGAGTTCACACACATTTTTTTCTAAAACCATATGCTTAGTCACCTTCCATAAGTAGGATGTGGCCAACACCCTTAAATTTTTTGTCCCTCATGACAACTCTCAAGCCACTAATCCCAAGTTTTTGAAAATTACAATTTCCCCTAACTTTCCATAATTGCTTTTTACCCCAACATTTTTATAAAATTGCATTTTAGCCCTAAGGCCAAACTAACCCCTCATTTAACTTCCTAATACTTGATTATCACTAAAATAGTGCCACTAATTAAAATAACCCCCCTCCCCAGTTAATCTAGTTCACAGTTAGATTAAGTTAAGGCATTTTCAGGGTATTACATCCCCCCCCCCCAAAATAAATTTCGTCCTATAGGGACAATCCTCATCTTGCAAATAGATGTAGATATCTCTGCTGCATTAACGCCTTGGGTTCCCAAGTGGCTTCCTCTACAGCGTGATTTCTCCAGATGACTTTGACCACCAGAATTACCTTAGAATGTAATACATGTTCTTTTTCTATCAACCACTTCTATTGGTACTTCCTGGTATGAGAGATTATCTCGAATTTTCACTGGTTCCAACTGGATCACATGCTTAGGGTCAGGCACATATTTCCTTAGCATTGAAATGTTAAACATGTTATGCAACTGGCTCAACTCTGGTGGTAGATCGAGCCTATATGCTGCTGTCTCAACTCTAGATAGAATTTTAAACGGTCCGATGAACCTCAGACTTAAATTTCCGTACTTCCCAAATCGCATGATTCCCTTTAACGGTGATGCCTTTAAAAACACTAAGTCACCTACTTCAAACTCTAGCATTTTACGTCTCTTATATGTATAATTTTTCTGCTGACTTTGTGCAGTACGAATTCTTTATCGAACCTCCTTCACTTTATCTTCTGTTTCCTTGCACAATTCTGTGGGTGACAGCCTTCGTTCCCCTACCATATCCCAACAAATAAGTGTGCCACATCTTCGACCGTATAACGCTTCGTAGGGAGCCATTTCAATGCTCGCTTGATAACTATTGTCGTAAGAGAATTCAATCAAAGGTAACTGCTCATCCCATGCTCCCCCAAAATCCATAATGCACGCTCTCAACATATCCTCCAATATCTGTATGGTACGTTCCGATTGGCCATCCATACGAGGATGAGAGGCCGTACTCACAGTTAACTTTGTTCCTATTTCTTTGAAAACTTTTCCAAAATCTCGAGGAGAACCTTACATCTCGGTCAGACATAAAGGTCATTGGCATCCATAATGACTAATCAGTTCCTTAATATAAATTCGAGCAACTTGTTTAGTAAAATATCCTTCTCGGATGGGAATAAACCTAGCTGTCTTGGTTAACCTATCCACTACGACCCAGATAGACGTGTATTTACTAGTTCTTCGTGGTAATCCTGACATAAAATTCATTGTTGATGCCACGGAAAGTGGGTTCGCAGTCGACGTGGAGGTGCCACAAGGAATGCAGTCCGAGTCAGATGCCAAGTGTGATGATGTGGGACACAACAAGGGCGGAGCAAGGGTAGAGACCAAGGGCTTCCTAGATAGAGCCTGAGGGTGGCAGTGCTACAAAGGCAATGGCGCGAGGTGAATACACGACGATAGTCAGAGTCTGATGCTTAGGTCCAGAGTCAGGGTCCTGTATGTTTCTTTCTCTAGGGTTCTAGAGTGAGAAAGTGAAAATGTCAGAGTTTCGTGAATCTGAAAATCTGAAGTACTCAAATGAATTCTCAAGACCTCTATTTATAGAGGTTGAGATGACGATGTCATCACGCGACATGTGGCACTCCCCGAGAGTGACACGTCATTGAGGGGTCCACAGGTGTCGGTGCTCCACGGACTGTCGAATAGCATATTCAATAGGCCTACCCCGCACAGCGTCCCTCTGTCTGTCTGGAAAGTTTGGCTCCCACAAAGTCGGTGTCGCCAGAAAACCCCCTTGATCTAGCTTCCAATCCAAGCCCTTGCAGAGTCCTACAGGCCTGGCAGTGGTGGGGAAGACCCGACGCCCAACTGCCAAGTGGACTAGGAGCGATGCCCTCTAAAGACCTGCTCCAGTCTCAGAGTGACCTGGGGGTTATAGTCCATAGGGGTGCCAACATAAGCCCCCAGTGCAGAGCACGTAGGCCAGTCACACAGGCACCCTGGCAGAAATAGTGTCCCGGAGGAGTCACCTATACCGCTGCGAAGGGTCCTCATGTCTGAGCACTACAAACAGAGCCCCCCGGAATGAAGACGACGATGGCTTTGTGGTAACGAGCCCATCCTGTGGTAGCGATGACTTTGTGGTAACGAGTCCATCCTGCTGCGAGGGGTCCTCGTACCGGAGCACTATGAACGGAGCCCTCCATGACTGTGACGGCGATGGCTTTATGGTAACGAGCCCATCTCATGGAGGTGATGACTTTGTGGTAACGAGTCCATCCTGCTGCAAGGGGTCCTCATGCCAAAGCACTACGAATAGAGCCCCCCCCCCCCCGTGATTGTGACGGTGATGACTTTGTGGTAACGAGCCTATCCCGTGGCGGCGATGATGACTTTATGGTAACGAGTCCATCCTACTGCGAGGGGTCCTCGTGCCGGAGCACTACGAACGAAGCCCCCAGAATGATTGTGATGGCGATGGCTTTGTGGTAACAAGCCAATCCCATGGTGGCGATGACTTTAGGGTAATGAGTCTATCCCGTTACGAGGGGTCCTCGTGCTAGAGCACTGCGAATAGAGCCCTCCCTTAATTGTGACGGTGATGGCTTTGTGGTAACAAGCCCATCCCGTGGCAGCGATGACTTTGTGGTAACGAGTCCATCCCACTGCGAGGGGTCCTCGTGCCAGAGCACTACGAACGGAGCCCCCTGGAATGAAGATAGTGATGGCTTTGTGGTAACGAGTCCATCCCGCTGCGAGGGGTCCTCGTGCCGAAGCACTACAAATGGAGCCCCCCAAAATGCTGCACACTCCGGAGAGTTAGTTGATGCATGTTCCACGTCCATGGTAGGGGCGCGTGGTGTGGTCAATAAGTGTGATGCCCGGAGGCTTGTAACATGATTGTGGCGCATAGGTGTGGCGACGACTGTCGTGAGACCATACCTGGTGCCGGGGGCACATGTCATGGAAGTGGCGCACGGGCACTGTGAAGTGTGTATGGTGCCCGGGGGCATGACATTATGACAGAGAGCCTCGGGTCAGGGCCGTATCCACGGAGCGGCACATGGGCGTGGCGGAGTGAGTAAGGTGCCGAAGGCACATCTGTGTTAGTGGCGCAACGCATGGGCACGACAGAGTGCATATAGTGTCGAGGGCACTGTAGTGTGATAGGGAGCCCGGGGGCACATGTCATGGAGATGGCGCAGTGCATGGGCACGATAGAGTGCGTATGGTGCCGGGGGTACATGTGATGGAGATGGCGCACGGATGCGGCGACGAATGTCACGGAGACAATACTTAGTGTTGGGGCACATGTCATGGAAGTGGTGCATCGGCGCGGTGACGAATGTCGCGGAGCAATACTTAGTGTCGGTGCTTGTGTTATGAGAATGGCGCAAGGGCGTAGCGACAAACGCCGCGGAACAATACTTGGTGCCGGGGGCACTCATCATGAGAATGGCACAAGGGTGCAGCGACGAACGTCGCGGAGATAATACTTGGTGCCGGGGCACATGTCATGGAAGTGGCGAACAGGCGCTGCGACGAACGTCGTGAAACAATACTTGGTGGTGGGGCACATGTCATGAAAATGGCGCAGGGGCGCGGTGACGAATGTCATGAAGATAATACTTGGTGCCAGGGCACATGTCATGGAAGTGGTGCACGGGCGCGATAACGAACATCGTGGAGACAATACTTGGTGCCGGGGCACATGTCATGAGAATGATGCATGGGCCCCGCGACGAACATCGTGGAGATAATACTTGGCGCCGGGGCACATGTCATGAAAGTGGTGCGACGACGAACGTCGCGAAGCCATACTTGGTGTCGGGGGCACGTATCATGACGAAGGCGCACGGGCACAGAGACGAACGTCGCAGGGATACACTTGGTGTACGGGCACGCGTCGGGTGTCCCAAAGATGGGATGTGAGCTGAGTGTACCTGTCATAACAAGATGAAGAATGCAACATATAGTAATGACAAAGTCGGTAGTGATGGTATGCGGTGGTCGGTGATGGGTCATTTGGTGGTAGTGCGCGACTTTGGGTGACGGGCATCGCGGGAATGGTGTGTAGTCACGGACGACGGACATCGCTAGGTTGATGGACGACGGATGTCGTGAGGTTGATGCACGACGGACGTTGTGAGGTTCATACATGACGGACATCATGAGGTTGGTGTACTAACGTCCGTAAATATTGGGGAGGTGCAAAGACTTAAGAAAACAAGTGCGCATGGGAGCGGAGGCCATAGGCCAAAATTGGGAGATGGTCAAGGCCACCACCCCTGGGGAGGCCGAGGTCGACCCCTTGAGAAGATCGAGGCTGACCCTTTGGGAAGTCTGAGGCCGACCCCTTAGTAAGGCTGAGGCTGACCCTAGCGGGTGGCCAAGGCCAATGGCTAACTCCCATGAAGGGAGGCCAAGGCCACTCCCCATTTGGGTGAACTTCAGGCGCGCCGACGAAAGGTGTTTTGATGGGCAATGATAAATCCAAAAGTTGCATTGCGATGAGCGTGTCAACGTGAATCGTACCCACATGACGAACTAGGTGCCAAAGTCACATACGAAGTGTATGAAGCGAACAAAGCGCGAAAGGGACTTTGCCCGAAGAGTGAACAACCAGGGGGAAGGACAAAGCCAACCCCCCATGGAGGCTGAGGCCTACCCCATGGCCTTGGGGGAGGCCGAGGCCGACCCCATGGGGTTGGCCAAGGCCTTTGCCCTTGACCCCGTCGCTGCGGTGCGCCATCGGTCAATATTTTTGGTAAAAAGGTGCTTGGGTGGTCGCGGCACGACGAACGTGGTACCGCGAGTCACGCTAATGTTAAATAATTGTTGACTAAGGCGTGTGAAGCAAGAAATGCACGTGACATGAGTGTGCCCACTTTGATAGGTTCAATGTGCAAAGCGGAACCCCTAGTGGGCCCTTTGGGTGCAACCAGAATAGGTTGGGAACGTAAGCCCCCTGTGTGTGGTGTGTGCGGAGGGGCAACCCGAGTAGGGACCGCACGCGTAGTCACAAGTTCACACTTGAAGAATTTCTTATGTTCTTTGGCCGGAGAGTAGCTGGTGTCGTCTCTGAATGACAAAGGTGAAGAGTAGGTGGGTCGAGCCACCTCGTGCACCACTTATTGAGACCTTGGAATGCTTGGGGGTTGAGAGAAACGCACGATGATAGGACGCAGGGGCGCGAGCATGTAAACGGTGCCCGGGCAACGGGACGACGAGCATCACAGAGACATCACCCGGGCGACGGACGACGAGCATCGCGGAGACGGTGCACGGGCACTGGCGACGGGTGTCGCGGAGTAATGTCCTGGTGACGGGGGTTGCGGAGATGACGTCCGGGTGACGGGCGTAACGGAGATGATGTCTGGGCAACGGGCGTCGCGGAGATGACGTTCGGGCGACGGACATCTCAGAGATAACGTCCGGGGGACAGGGGTCACGGAGATGACATATGGGTGATGGGCTTTGCGGTGGTGGATCGAGCTACCTCGCTCACCACCTACCAAGTACATTGATGTCGGGGGACATCGTCATGAGGGGTGGGACAAAGGCGCAATCGGGCATCGTGATGCTGGGGCAGTCCACGATGGGTAAGTGGTTTGAGCTACCTCGCGCACCATCTAGCAAGTACATTAGTGTCGGGGTTGTCACGACACGGGACATGATCAAAATTGCAAAAGAAATTCTAAGTGTAGGAGAGTACGAGATGGGCAAGGGTGCGTGAGGTGTGCGTTGGTTGTCAAAAAAAAATTTGTTCATGCCTGTGAGGATGGTGGCAATGAGGTTTGGTGATGGTTGTCGGCCGTTGGGTGAATGTGTGCAGGCCGAAGTTTGGGGGGTAAGCCTTGGTGTGGTATGAAGCCAAAAAGTGGCCTTGGTGATGGAGGCCAAAATGGGCATGGAGGATGGTAATGCGTTAGTGTTGAAGGTTGGCCGCGGGTGAAGAAAAGAAGATGAAGGTTGAAGGTGGGTGGGTGAAAGTGGTGGCCATGGCTTGGGGAAGGCCAAGGGTATAGGTGCCTTGGGTGTTGGTGACCGAGGGTGAAGGGATGGAGTGCCAAGGTCTGCCGACCGGCAGGGAAGAGGGGGAGGGGAGATAGTGGAGGGAAAGAAGGGTAGCGCGAGGCCGAGGGGGAAGGTGAGGCAGGGGAAAGAAGGGAGGAGATAGTGGAGGGAAATTTCCACAATGAACAAGATGAGAGGAGTGGGATGGTGGGAGTATGTAAACTTTTGTGAAAATTTTTCTAAGTGTCAAAAAGTGGAGAGTGGGGCTCGGACAAGAGTGGCGATGGAGGAGAGAAAAAAATGTTAGAGGGAGAGTGATGAGAGCATGAATGTTGGGAGTATGTGGGGGAGATGAAAATTTTGAAAAATTTTCTAAGTGTAGAACGTGGGTGAGAGGGTAGTGCCCGATCACGAGCAAGCAGGGTGAGAGGGAGGAGTGCGAAGGGGGTGAGAAAGTTTCGAAAATTTTCTAAGTGTTGGGAAGTTTTTTTTTTTAGTGTTGGAAGGAGCATAAGATATAGGGGTGAAAAATTTTTCTAAGTGTTGAGCTCGGACAAGAGTGCTGAGGGAGACCGCTGAGGGTGATCATGGATCGGTTATGAAAAAATGAAAGTTTTTCTAAGTGTTGGGCTCAGTCAAGGATGGCGAGGGAGACCATTGAGGGTGACCATCGATGACCGGTTGCGAAAAAAATGAAAAATTTTCTAAGTGTCAATTTTTTTTTTATAAAGGGGTGGTCATGCGACCGCAAGCACGAGAGGTTGAGATGAGCGGGATGGGGGACTCAGGGTGATGGGCTAGCATCGATGACCGACTGAGTGACGGAGGTAGGGAGGGTTGGTGAGGTGTGTTGCATGCATACCTGGCAGAGGCAGTTGCGAGACCTGGGGGGTGTCAACTAACAGAGTGGAGATTAGTAACGTGGCTCGAGCCACCACACGCACCATGTACCAAGTCGTTGCAATGTCGGGAAGGGGTAAAACCCCCAATGGAGTGGATGATGTCATCAAGAGTGGTGTCAGTAGGCCTGTGCAAGAGCCCTATGGGTTGAAAATTTTCTAAGTCTCGAAAATGACGGCCTCTTGGGTGGCTGGGTTGAGGCTATGACCGGTAGTCCTGGTAGCCCTGCATTGCTGAGGCATGGTTGCTTGGATGTGTCGGGCACGGGACGAACTGCACTGCAATGCTCATCTCCCCAGCAGAGTTGCCAAAATGATGCCAAGGAAAGTGGGTTCGCAGTCGACGTGGAGGTGCCACAAGGAATGCAGTCCGAGTCAGATGCCAAGTGTGATGATGTGGGACACAGCAAGGGCGGAGCAAGGGTAGAGACCAAGGGCTTCCCAGACAGAGCCTGGGGGTGGCAGTGCTGCGAGGGCGATGGCGCGGGTGAATACATGACGACAGTCACAGTTCGATGCTTAGGTCCAGAGTCAGGCTCCTATATGTTTCTCTCTCTAGGGTTTTAGAGATAGAAAGTGAAAATGTCAAAGTTTCGTGAATATAAAAATCTGAAGTCCTCAAATGAATTCTCAAGACCTCTATTTATAGAGGTTGAGATGAAGATGTCCTCACGCGACACGTGGCACTCTTGGGAGTGACACGTGCCGCTCTTGGGAGTGACACGTCACCGAGGGGTCCAAACTTACCGGTGCTCCACGGACTATCAAATTGCATATTCACCCGGCCTGCCCAGCACAGCGTTGCTCTGTCTGTCTGAAAAGACTGGCTCCCACAGCGTTGGTGTGGTTAGAGAACCCCTTGATCTAGCCTCCAATCCAAGCCCATACAGAGTCCCACAGGCCTGGCAGCGGTGGGGAAGACCCGTCGCTCAACTGCGAGGCAGACTAGGGGCAATGCCCTCCGAAGACCTGCTCCTTCTCGAAGTGACCCGAGGGTCATTGTCCATAGGGGTGCAGACACAAGCCCCCAGTGCCGGAGCACGTAGGCCAGTCACGAAGGCACCCTGACGGAGACACTATCTCGGAGGAGTCACCTATCCCGCTGCCAAGGGTCCTCGTGCCGGAGCATTACAAACGGAGCTCCCCAGAATGAAGATGGCGATGGCTTTGTGGTAACAAGCCCATCCCGTGGCAGCGATGGCTTTGTGGTAACAAGCCCATCCCGTGGCAGCGATGACTTTGTGGTAACGAGTCCATCCCGCTGCGAGGAGTCCTCGTGCTGGAGCATTACCAACGGAGCCCCCCGTGACTGTGACGGCGATGGCTTTGTGGTAACGAGCCCATCCCATGGCGGCAATGACTTTGTGCTAACGAGTTCATCTCGCTGCGAGGGGTCCTCATGCCAGAGCACTACGAACGGAGCCCCCAGTGATTGTGACGGCGATGGCTTTGTGGTAACAAGCCCATCCCATGGCGGCGATGACTTTGTGGTAACGAGTCCATCCCGCTGCGAGGGGTCCTCGTGTCGGAGCACTACCAACGGAGCGCCCCCCCCCCCCCCGTGATTGTGACGGCGATGGCTTTGCTGTAACGAGCCCATCCCGTGGCGGCGATGACTTTGTGGTAACGAGTTCATCCCGCTGTGAGGGGTCCTCGTGCCGGAGCACTACAAACGGAGCCTACCAGAATGATGCACACTCCGGAGAGTGGGTCGAAGCATGTTCCACATCCATGGCAGGGGCCCGTGGTGAATAAGTGTGATGCCCGGAGGCCTGTAACATGATTGTGGCGCATGGGCGTGGCGATGATTGTAGCGAGACCATGCCTGGTGCCGGGGGCACATGTCATGGAAGTGGCGCACCAGTGCGGTGAAGTGTGTATGGTGCCTGGGGGTACGACATTGTGATAGAGAGCCTCGGGTCAGGGCCGTATCCGTGAAGCGGCACACGGGCGTGGCGGTGTGAGTAACGTGCCGGAGGCACGTCTATGTTAGTGCCGCGGCGCATGGGCACGACAGAGTGTGTATGGTGCCGAGGGCACTGTAGTGTGATAGGGAGCCTGGGGGCACATGTCATGGAGATGGCGCAGCGCATGGGCGTGATAGAGTGCGTATGGTGCCGGGGGCACATGTGATGGAGATGGCGCACAGGTGCAGCGACGAACGTCGCGGAGACAATACTTGGTGCCAGGGACATGTCATGGAAGTGGCGCATGGGCGTGGCGACGAACATCGCGGAGCAATACTTCGTGCCGGTGCACGTGTTATGAGAATGGCACAAGGGCGCAGCGACGAATGTCGCGGAACAATACTTGGTGCCAGGGGCACGCATCATGAGAATGGCGCAAGGGCGCGGTGACAAACGTCATGGAGATAATACTTGGTACGGGGCACATGTCATGGAAGTAGCGCACGGGCGCGACGACGAACGTGCCCAAAGCAATACTTGGTGCCGGGGCACATGTTATAAGAATGGCGCAAGGGCACAACAACAAACATCATGGAACAATACTTGGTGCCGGGGGCACGCATCATGAGAATGGCGCAAGGGTGCGGCGATGAATGTCGCGGAAATAATACTTGGTGCCGTGGCACATGTCATGGACGTGGCGCACGGGTGTGGCGATGAACGTCACAGAGCAATACTTGGTGGCTGGGCACATGTCACAAGAATGGCGCAGGAGCGTTGCGACGAACGTCGCGGAGATAATACTTGGTGCCGGGGCACATGTCATGGAAGTGGCGCACGGGCGCGGCGACGAACGTCGCGGAGACAATACTTGGTGCCGGGGCACATGTCATGAGAATGGCGCATGGGCACAGTGACGAACGTCGCGGAGATAATACTTGGTGCCGGGGCACATGTCATGAGAATGGCGCATGGGCGCGGCGAAAAATGTCGCAGAGATAATACTTGGTGCTGGGGGGCACATTTCATGAAAGTGGTGCGGCGATGAACGTCGCGAAGCCATACTTGGTGCCGGGGGCACGTATCATGACGATGGCGCATGGCCGCAGTGACCAACGTACTGTGATACACTTGTACGGGCACGCGTCGGGTGTCCCGAAGATAGGATGTGAGCTGAGTGTACCTGTCATAACGAGATGATGAATGTAACATATAGTAATGAAAAAATTGAGAGTTATGGTATGCGGTCGTCGGCGATGGGTCATTGGGTGGTAGTGCGCGACTTTGGGTGACGGGCATCGCGGGAGTGGTGCGCGGTCACGGATGACGGACGTCACGAGGTTGTTGGAGGACGAAAGTCGCGAGGTTGATGCACGACAGACGTTACGAGGTTCATGCACGATGGATGTCGCGAGGTTCATGCATGACAGACGTCACAAGGTTGGTGTACTAACGTTCGTAAACATTGGGGAGGTGCAAAGACTTGAGAAAACAAGTGCGCACGGGAGCGGCGGCCATAGGCCAAAATTGGGGGAAGGTCAAGGCCACCACCCCTTGGGAAGGCCGAGGCCGACCCCTTGGGAAGGCTGAGGTCGACTCTAGGGGGTGGCCAAGCCCAATGGCCACCTCCCATGAAGGGATGCCAAGGCCAGGCCCCTTTTGGGTGAACTTCGAGCGTGCCAACGGAAGGTGATTTGATGGGCAATGACAAATCCAAAAGTTGCATTGCGACGAGCGTGTCAACATGAATCGTACCCACATGACGAACAAGGTGCCAAAGTCACATACGAAGTGTATGAAGCGAACAAAGCACGAAAGGGACTTTGCACGAAGAGTGAAGGGGGGAAGGCCAAGGCCAACCTCCCATGGAGGCCGAGGCCAACCCCATGGGGTTGGCCAAGGCCTTTGCCCTTGACCCCTTCACTCTGGTTGCGCCATCGATCGATGTTTTTGGTGAAAAGGTGCTTGGGTGATCGCGGCACGACGAACGTGGTACCGTGAGTCACGCTAACGTTAAACAATTGTTGACTAAGGCGTGCGAAGCAAGAAATGCACATGACATGAGCGTGCGCACTTTGATCGGTTCAATGTGCAAAGCGGGAC